>BJCM01264701.1:0-18110 GCA_018326385.1 Flaveria bidentis
AGATGATACAGACCACCCCACCAGATTACATCCACTGACGGTGAGAGGGTGCTTCATGAGGATGAAGTATGCTGGGGATATAAACGCAGGTGTGCTCAACAAGAGCAACCTGTGTCCCCAGTACAAGTACTTGGCACACGTCATCCTCAAGTGCCTGGCATTGTGAAGGGGTGGGTTCGATGACCTATCAGACCAGATTAAGAACGCCTATGTGGCACTGGTTCTGAACCACCCCTTTAGTTTCTCTAGCATGATCTTCTCTTACCTCATAGAGAACTTGGAGGCGAAGGGCAAAGAGGGTTTCTACATGTACCCTAGGTTTCTACAGATGATATTTGATGAGAAGCTGCCCTTACTGCCAAAAGAGAACCACGACGCTGTGGCATTAGAGATTATGAATGATACGACGCTGGGTCGTATGAAGGTATACCGGAGAAAGCAGGTCAAGCCCCCGGTAAAGAGACTTATAGGCTATCTGGCCAAGGTGGACTACGTGGTGTCAGGGAGGCGTAAATGGAGTCATGTAGACAGTGATTCGAAGGTTGAGCAGTTAGAGCTCCCGGAGGATGACTCCGACGACGATGACAACGGTGATGGTGGAGATGCAGGGCCCACTCAACCGAGGGCCCCCATTGCTGACATAGCATCTCTAGCATCTACCCATGATGGAGCAGAGGCTGCAAGATTCCATCAGGATTTCCAACCTGATAAGGAGGAGGATACTGATGAGGAGCCCCTAACCCGCACTGTGGGGAGCCGGGTGGTTGCCACCGACCGAGGTATTCGGGAGGTTGGTGGACACCCTGGCGAATCTGGGGAGGCTGACACTGATCCTACTTATGCTCCTGATCAGTCCAGCAGGGTTCCAGGGGGAGCATCCACCTCGAGGGGATCAAGGAAGAAAAGGATGGCTCAGCCCCATGGGTTGAAGAGGAAGAAGAGGAGGATGACCTTCATTACCACCACCACTACTACCACCACTTCCACCACTCCATCCACTACCACCACTCCATCTACTACCACCACTCCACCTATATCCACCCATCCACCTGCTACCACAACTACTGCCATCCCATCTACCACCATATCTACCACACCCACTCCACCACCACCTTCATCTATACCACCCCCAATCTTCACCATAGCCACCACCACCAATAGCCACCATGCCGGACCATCTTCATACCCTTCCTACCTATCTGGATCCTCTCTACCTTCTAGTGGGGTAGAGGAACAGCTCTCGGAATTTAACCGTATGGTGTTGAAGCTGTTGGTTGCCGATGAAGAGAAGATTGCTCAGATTCGACAGCTAGTAGACCTTACTGCTGCCCAATCTATGCAAATATCTCAGCAGGCATAGCAGATAGAGCAGCAGGCCCAGCTGATGGATGCACAGCGCGTAGAGATGTCCCAACTCCGGGAGCAGTAGGCCCGGCTCAAGGGATCAAAGGACAAGCCCTTAAAGATCAAGGAAGGAGATGGAGATGATGGTGATGATGATAGTGATGATGAAGATGGTGATGGTGTTGAGATTGAGGATGATACTGATGTTGGTGATGATGCTGGTGATGATGATATTGATGATGATGAAGACGACACATCTGCTGCGGGTGCCATACCTGCAAGTGAAAGGAGGATGAAGAAAGCACAAGATCAAGGTGCCTCCACATCCGTCCCGTTAGCAGAAGAGCATATGATCCAGGATAAGAGTAATACTTAGCTGTTTTGTTATTTAAATCATATGTATTTGAATCTTGTATCACATTAATGTAATGAATGTTTATATTTAATGTTGATGTTTTTGTTTTGATTATTAACTAATGATTCATGTGTTGAATGTCTAAATCAAGCAGATCCAAACTTTCAGAGGGATGAATATGATGTTGCTCCCCTCCAACAGATCAAGACTCAGCTCACATTGATTCTTGATCTGTAGGGTATAGTCAGGAGATCGATGATGTACACTCCTGAAGAAGGAGAGATCATTCACAATCTCACTGACGAGCAGATTGCAGAAATGTTCAAACTCAATGTAGACGAGATCATGAAAGACGCTCCAACAGTCCATGTGGAAAGTGACGACGAGCTCAACGACGTGGATGAAATCGAGATTGAAGATGTCACTGACCAGCATTATCTAGAGTACACTGACAATGAGGGTAATGTCATTCCCAATCTGGGAGACAATCTAGTCAGTGAAACCTTTGAGACTCTGGATAAACTGGAACAAGAGTCGAACAAGACGGAAGACAAGGCCCAAGCCTCGGATGCTGAAGTTTATATCAGAAAGGTTGAGTGGGCTGCATGCTTTGAAGAGATAAGAGCCCAATGCAGTGCGTCAAAGTCGTCTGTTTACACCAAACTGTACAAAGTGAAGAAACATCACAAGGTGTCGGGCAAAATCATCGTGTGGGCACATTTTGAAGATCTCAACGTTTATGCAGTTAAATGTGAGAAAGGGATCGAGTACTTCAGGTTCCCACACGACCTGAAGACTCTTCCTGGATTCGAGCTTAACCAGTTAGCGAAGCTGAAACTGCTATATGTTGATCCACGCAAGATGTCTGGCTGGTTTGAAGCAGCACTAAAGAGAGAGTACCACACCAGACGGGTCAACTTCAAACCTCAACAACCAACGAGGTATATCAGACGGTCTGAGGTTGATGCCATAACTGGAAAACCGAGAATAGTGTTGAAGTGGAGTCCTCCACGCACCATGTCTAAGATCCCACTACGAGAAATGCCACAGGACTTCACTCCATACTTCAAATGGTGGTACTATGATTGGAGGTCAGGAGAGGCAGTCATATTCTTGAACAAAGAGGGCAAAATGGATACTATTAGGGTATTTGACCCGATGTGGCTTACAAACTTGTCTGCAGATGATGTATACACATTATACAAGTGGCCACTATTCTATGATTCTCAGGATATTATACAAGCTCTACAGTTTCAGAACGTCATACGACTCTGCTTTGCGTTTGAGATACACGCAGGAGTCACAAGAGAAGAGAAGTACAAGAAGTATGAAGAGGTGATGAAGATGGTAAGACATTAGATGAAACTAGGTCCAAGGGGGAGTTTGTAGGTACATGTGTCCATAGTTTCTGAACTTAATGTAATCTGTCTTTAATGTCTTACACGTTTGTAATAGTTGGGTACTTAATGAAATGTAAATGTTTGGTTGCGTTTATTATGTTTAATATTTCATTAATGAGTTATTTAACATATATTGACTTGATTATATAGGTTTGTGGTTGATTGAACTAATATAAATAATGTAATGACAATTAATACATTCAAACTTAATAACATGAAGTTATCATGCGAATGGCCCATGCTAATGGACCATACGCATGAACAACTTCATGCGAATGACTCAGTCGCACGACTAAACCAGGAGACTGGATCAGTCGTATGATTGTGACATAAGATTGGCTCAGTCGCACGACTGAACACTCAGTCGTGCGAATGGATCAACCGCATGTCTCAATTGCACGACTGAACCATGCTACTGGTTCAGTCGCCCGAATGAGCAACCCTAACCTATAAATACCACCTAATTCGTGGAAAAACGCAGGCATTGAACACACTTCGACTCCAGACGTACCCTAGCTGTCCAGAGACCTCTAAGATCATACTCCAAGTTCATAGATCGTAGTAGATCGATTCCTAATCGATTCTTAACATTAGATTCAATACATAATTGTTTATACGTGTGTTCTCACTGATTGGATCGCCAATCAAATAGGATTTCGCACTATTTGATTCGGTTTACACGTTAATGAGTTAGTACATCGTCCAGTACACGATCCTAACAGTAATAAACATGAAAAGTTACACTATGATATTTTAATATAAGACATTTGTAAAATTATATATACGTAATAGTTCAAGTACTAAAATAATTATACTATTTTTTTAACTCTCTTATTTAAACAGTTTTATTTTTAAACATTCATATTAATTCTTTTTTTAAAATATTGTTTATTAAAAGTTTTGGCTTGTGTTTATTTTGGTTGTTTTAATAAAACTGCTATTAAAAAATTTCACTTTTTAATAATTTTTTTAATAAATGACCGATTTAAAGTATATTTGTTAAAGGTTTTGTGTTTTAGAAAATTTTATATTATATAAGTTTTTTTATTATTTATATTTTAATAAAAAGATGTGATTTTTAATTTGCTTAATAAAATCTATTTTTATTATGATAATTTGATTTTAAAAACTCTAAATAAGAGAGAAAAATGTAACAATTACTTAAATAAATTTTTAATAAGAGAAAAGAAATTAGTTTAGTGTTTAAATTACTATAATACCATTTTAGAAAGAAAAATAATTTGAGGTTGTCTTTAAAAATAACAAGTGGTAAAACGATGGGTTTAGAGATTGACAAATGATAAAGAAATCTTCTTTTATTAGGTACAATAGATTTTCTACTTTCCGTAACAATATATAGAAAAAAGACTAAATTACACGTATTGTAAAAATTTTGAATTTAATGCTTAAATTTTAAAATTTTTGAATACGGTTCTTAATATTTCTTTCTCTTTCATAGTAGGAGGGCCGGCTCTTCCTTTACATGGGTGAAGCCATAGCTTGGGGCCCTCAATCTTGAAGGACCCCAATTTATTTATGTTATACACATGTTAGCAGCAACATAATCAAAGCTAGGTGTCAAGAGAATTGAAAATAGGAACGAAGATGGGGATTAAGCCGCACAGAGATGGATATAAGATATATACAGATTTGTATTAAACGGAAATCAAAGCTCTTCCCACATCAGCATCGGGAATATTTCTATCCGATTGGTATAGCAATATCAGCGATTACAACCGGGAAATCAATCAACAATCACTATCTTCATCATTTCATTATGTTTAACATTGAACAGGCAACAATCACCGATCGAAACTTGATGTTGTGGGTTCGGTGTGTAACAACTTTGATAAAATTTTGTTTTGTTTTCATTTTGTAGCCTCATCAGCGGATATGTTTGATTTTGTTTATTATTTACTTATGGGCTTCAATATATTGCGTACAATTTATTTATATTGTTTGGGACTTTGGGGGTTTGAGATATACCCATTGTTGATCCATATATGTAAATGTATTGTAGATGTTTTCATATTTTTACTTTTATATTTTTGTATGTTGGTTTTGTTAATATTTTTGACATCAGAAAGAAAAAGAAAAAGGATGGAGAAGATCCTTTTGGATTTTCAATAACTATCATATACGTGAAGGAAGTTTAGAAACAACAGTTTGATTTGAATCTTAAAATTATAACAGTATAAAACAGTATGCTTCTGTTATTTTAATTTAGTCATGAATTTTATGAGTATGTTAATATTGTTTTGGTAATTGCTTACTTTCTTTGTTTATTTGGCAAAATATGTAAGGCAAACTGAGTAACGAGCCAAAGCAATCGGGTAAATTTCAGTACAGATTGAGTTATTTTAATGCTAGGTTTCAATAAATTCTTAAATAAATGTGTTGGAAGAGAGTGTTTGTGACTTGTGAGGACCTGTGTCACATTTAAATCAGTTACATGTATATATGATGCGATACAAGTATGTGCAAAGTTTGCATCCTATGTTTGTACTTTTCACCAATGATCTTATGATAAAATATTAAATAAATATACACTGACAATACTTATAAGTACTTGTAAAATTTACTCGCAATTTTAGAAACATCATGTTATTAACCGGAATCTACAAGGCATTACAGTTTCAAATATGAGTGTAAGTATATATATGTGTGTATATGCTCAACATGTATTTCTAAGAACTTCGGTTGTGATTTGTGAATTTCTAGTATAATCATGTAATTAAATTTCATTTGCACAATTCTAGCATTTCATTTGTGTGTTTCATGCATTTATTAGAATGTTTCTTTTATTACTACACATATATTGAAGTTTGTCTAATGTTATAGTTTTGACTAACTATATTATTTTAAGTAGTTTCTTCTACAAATCAAGATTTTTCAAAATCTAATCCTATTAATAGTTCTTGTCCAGTAGGCCTAATTAAGAGGTAAATTGCTTCGTCTTCATATATACTTGGTTAAGAGCACTCACAGTGGATTCCTTAAAAGTATGTGAGTACGTTTGGTATATTATATGGAATGGTTTTGGGTGGTTGTGAGTGAATGAGAGAGAAAATGTTATTGTGGATTGGTATATTTGAAAATTCACTGTTCAAATCCTTATAAATTTTTTTTAATATTTTTTAAGTGGTTGAGAGAGGAGGAGAGAGAAAATGTAATGATAATGGTATAAAAATTATTATTTAATTGAAAAGGAGAGAGAAAATATAGTGATTTTTAGTGTAATTATATGAATAAAGATAAGAAAGCTACTTTGAATACTCTAATAAGCTTATTTATTTCTTTATATGCATTTACATGCGTATACTTCGCTAAATATAATCCAATTAAAACTCCCTTAACCACGTTTGTGTGGCTAGAAAAAAACATTTAGTTTGCTAATCGTTATATAAGTTTCTTTTCACTTGTAATCTCTTAGGTGTTGTTTGTTTTTTTTTTGCTGCAAAATGTCTGCAGTTTGCGGACTACATCTGCAAACATCTGTAGGAGAAGAGGTGTACCAAATATCTACAGTCTGCAACAAAAATAATGTCTATATTTTAACATGTGCACACTACTAAAATCAACTAGTGGAGGTATGCGGTGGTGGCGGTGATGGTAGATGGTGGTGGATGTTGGATAGTGGTGTGGCGGTCAGTGGGTAATGGTGGTGGTAGAAGGTGGGTGGAGGCGGAAGGTGGGTGGAGGCGGACGGTAGTGGTGGGGGACATGGGTGGTGGTGGGTGATGATGTTTAATCTTCTACAGATGTTAGAAGTGATTGTGTCAAGTCTGCACCATGCACATCTCAAGCAAACCTTTTTTAAAAGCCTTCCAAAAAACAAATACTCTGCAGAACTCAACGTCTATGCGTGGTCTGCGCGACATAGACAAAAGGGGTCAAGAAGAGTTTTCTGAAAAAACAAACATCAACTTAGTGATGGAAAAGGGCTCTCAACTTTTATTATAGCTTCGGACCCCCAAAACGATCGAGCCAACCTTAAATAGTAGGTTTTCTATTCCATAATTATTAATTCATTTAAAAATCACCATTCTCTATATTTATTTCATACTAAATTTATTACACATTTTTATTATACAAGTTGAATAAATAAGATATTAAATAAAATAAAAGTTTATTGGTTATTAAATGATATTTCATATTTTTAAATAGAATTAAAATTTTGTTTCAAATAAATATTTAAAAAATGTTAATTTTAAAAAAAAATTATCATAACTTCTAACTTTAATTATTTTTTGTTTACAAATATTTTACCTTTCAAAAAAATTTAAAATATTTCATATTTTAAAAAAGTTTGATGTTTTAAAAACAATTTTATTATATAGATATTTGTTTCTTTATTAAAATTATTAATATAAAGATCATTTTCTTAATTTATAAAAAACTAATTTAATCTAAAACATTAAATAATATAATTAATAATTAATATTATTATTTTATAGGAGAGAGAATGAAGAATAATTTGGTAAGAAGAAATGTGTTTTTGCCAAGTGTCCCTCTAGTTTTTTTAACGACAAATGTGTGACTTCTTTGGAGGAATGATGTTATCTTAATGAGGCTCACCTATCCGTTTTCTAGTCAAGATCGCACCCCCAACACCATCAGGAAGAAACCTATTGCTTAGAAAACCCCCCGGCTCAACTATGAGAATTTTGATCAGAGTGAAACTTGAACCCATGACCTCCTAATATTTACATGTCATGGGTACCTCAGCTTAACCAGTTGAGCTAATGATCATTGGTACGTGATGTTTCAAATTATACATATAAAACACATTAAATGCACATCATTTATTCTATAAACTCTTACTGAAAATGATGATTTGATACTTAAATCATTCATATTGTGTTTTTCAAGCTTGGAAAAGACCATGATAAACAAAAGAAGCTTAAATAAGAAGAAAAATAAAGAAAACCAAGTTTTGGAATTCAAGCATGGGGTCGTGCTTCATGAGGCACACCCCCATGCCCAGCCTTAAACACACCCCCATGCTTAAACCAACACACCCCCGTGTTTGTTGGTCCAACAGGACAAAAAGTATGGTTCGCCGACCCGAGGCACGTGGTCGTGCCCCATTGAACACAGGGTCTTGCCCAACAAACTCTGAGTGTACGAGCCGACCAACTTTTACGTACATTGTACTAGCATGGGGTTGTGCCTTTTAGGCATGGGACCGTGCTTAAACACTCCATAAAGCCTATAAATAGGACTTCATTTGCAACTTGAAGAGTAGCTTTTGGGAGGTGAAGTGTTGGTGTTCCCTCTCAGGAACCCAACCTCTAGAGATCCTTAGAAGGTTTTGGAGGTTCATTCAACACTTAGAAGAAGATTGGAATTATCTAAACATCATCCATTATGGATCACCAGTTTGATTGTTCTAATTTACCGATGATTTCATTACTATCTTTTATCTTTGTTGTTATGTTCAAGCTCATTATAAGCTAAACTTCATGTGTTATCCTAATTTAATAAAACTTATGTAATTTGTGATGAACTAATGGTGTGATATATATTATGTTAATGTTATGGTAGTCTTGGGAAAACTTTTGATGGGTAGCATCTATATTTAAACGAGAAGTTATAACTTTATGATTTGTGTTTGTGATTGTCATACATGGTTGAAAAACGTATGATCAACTTTCATTTGCGAAATCGGTCTTCATAATAAATCCATGGCTAATGAACTAGAAATAGTTATTAGAAATCATATCACCTTAACTTTCTGATCATTTACGGGTTCCTTTTTATTAGTCTGAGAAATCTACAGTAATTGTTATGGTTTTCTAAAATTAATGGTATGTTAGAAAGGAACCTGATCAACTCTCTTTTTAACATTAAGTTATGTTTTCAGAAATCGTATGTCAAATAGGTCACAAAAGATTCACCTACATTATTAGGGCTTTGATCTAAGCCAATAAGCTCAACATGACGTGATCCTAGTCATTACGGAGCGGATAGGCGAGAAATCATGCCAGCTCACCCTTATAAACATTAACATAATTAAGTTAATCAATATCTTTAATCACACCACCAACTCATCACAATTACATAAGTGTAATCTAAATTAGGACAACAAACTTACTTCACTAAAAGAATAACCAAAAGTCTCAACCTATCTTTATCTATTTTCATTTATCAATAACCAATTAAAACTTAACATGTGCGAAGAATCTTTATCAAAAAATATATACTATCCGCACCCATCAGTACGTACGTTTCCCTTTAGTTACCCTTATATTAGAGCATGAAGATTTTCTAAATAACTCCTACATCTTAGAGAATTCACAATAGGTTTCATTTTTATTGTGAGTGTGTTTTATATATTATAGGAAATGATTATAAGTGCAAAATAGAGAAATTATACTGTTTATCTGTATATTTGGTAATACATTGTTCAGCTCAATAATACTCTTTAAAAGTGTATATTTGATAATACATTGTTCACCTCAATAATACTCTTTAAAAGTGATTGTGAGTGGAATATAAAGAAAATGTAATGATATATAAATTTATTAAAAATATTTTCTAAATAAAAATTAGTAAAGATGAGAAGATGTTAGGATATTCACAATAACTTTCTAATCATCATCCTTATGATTTAACTAAAACATTTATCATTATATTTTAAAAATAACTCATTACTTATATATATATATCCCCTATATAATTTAATAACACTTGTTTATTCATTTCTGTTTATGATTTCTGTTTCTTCTATTCACGACACTCATAATATAATATGTAAAATAAGTATGCGGATTTAATATTATTTTAATAAATTTCGATTTACTTTAGTTTTACATAAAAAATTAAAACTTGGATTGGGGATGAGGAATATAATGTCGGAGTGAAAAAATAGAGTTATATATATATATTTTCATAATTTAGGATAGAGATGGCAGAGGAAGCCTTTGTGAATATACACTCTTAAAATATTCAGATTTTTTTATATTTATGAGTGTGTTTTCTATATTTATTATCTATTATTTATAATTATGTAAGAATGAAATAAGGACTAAATTGTCACTTTAGCCACAATTTAAGTCACTTAGACATTTAATTCATTTCTAAAATTTTCTATAATTGTAAAATTATACTTTAAGCATGATATACAAATAGCCTAAACATACAAGCATTTATTAATGAATTAATCAATTTTATTAATATTATGTACTTATTGTTCATTAATATTGACAACAATGAATTAATTATTAATAATTATTTAAGTACTATTTATATAAATATATTATTCTAGATTATATAAATTATCATTTAAACTATGTAACACTTCGAATTTTAAAATAAAATTTACTAGCAGGATGATAATAGTATTAATAATGGGTTAATAACATGTTAGATTAAAGCAATATTTAGTTATTAAGATGAAAGTTATTTAAATAACCCTAAGTCCCTTAAGCCCATATCAACCAAAACCTCAAACGGTATTCTTTCACCCACCAACGACCATTACAACTATGGTCAGGGATCAAGGAGCCCGCTCCGGCCACGATGATGACCATAAAAGCAACAATATCACTTGATACACTCCTTTTCTTCTCTAATCCAAGCTCGCTAATTGGTTGCTCCCGATGAGGTTCTTGACAATGTGTAGTGGTGGAGATTGTGCTTATGGCCTCTAATGATGATGGTGATGTTGCCTGGATGATGATGATGATGATTTTTGGATGATGATAACGATATTAGAACTATGATGATGATGCTTAAATGGTGATGATGATGATGGTTGTTGAGCAGTAGAAATGTTCATGATATAGTTGCAATATGATAAAGATGATGTTTGAACGCATATGGTAATAGTATCTTGGTAGTTGGGAGGGTTGTATCATGATAAAGTTGATGTTCAAATAGTGATGGTGTTGGTATCAACTATGGTAATACTTTTATGCCGATGATGATGTTGAATTATATTGTTATGATGTTAATGTTCATGAGTATGGGAAATGGTTCTATGGTGGTAATGTTTGTATGATGATGAAGATGATTCATGATGAAGATTAAGTTAAAACATGGAGTTAATGTAAGGTCCTCGTCATGATCGAATCCACATATTATTGCACTTGATAATCAAATTAAGACAGATGTGTGTGTGTGTGATATCAACAAACATTAAACAAACTCAATTGAATATAATTAATCAAACGATTACAATACCAAAGGAGTTTATGTCGTTTAAGCTCGACCCATCCGAGGTGAGCTCCACTCAAGCGGCCTATCATATACCTCTCTGCTCTATCACTCTCAGAGCACTTTTACAAAATGAACAAACATAATAAAATACAAAGGAGAAACATCTATATATACTTTCCAGATGTTCTCATGCGAGAACATTAAGTTCTCGCGTGACAAATTCAAGTTTTCGCGCGATGAGATTTTTAATCATCATCTTGGAGTTCTTGCTACCTTATATTTATTGCATGATTTGGGTTTTTGCTTTTCATTTAATATTCTATTCCATAAAGGCTAGGTCCTTACAATTTCCCCTATGGATTATGATATCAAGCTATGTTTGACTTTAGTCACTCATCTTCAAGAAGTATTGATAACTGGGTATCTGACACTTCAGTCTTCCCCCTCAGCTATAACCTCCTCCTAATGTATAGCTTCATAAAGAATATCACATCTGAATCAAAATTAAATTGCTCTATCTTGATTATTTACAACTTAAGATGTATTAGGCATATGACAAAGAGATCCAACTTCCATTTTATATTCCAAAAGAACCCGATTTTTCAATTCGATGACATGTTTCTATGACAACAAACTAGATAATCTAAAGTATTCTTCCCCTTAAGTAAGATGTAATAAGCCTATATTTTCAGACCAAGAATACCAAACAATCTTAATTCTTCACTTAATCAACCCATTTCATCATTGTCCCCATCAGTAAGATAAGATAAGCCCATATTATCAAGTTTCAATTCACGAATGACCCGAAGCAAATATTGTAGATATAGAAGCTTGAACTTGATCAAAAATCACAAAAACCCCTTGTTTAAGTAACATGGTGAAGTTTTAGCATGAAAAAAATTCCACAAATGACGGTTACCGCTGCGAAGATTTTGCATAAACTTTTCCCATGAAAAGTTTTCACATGAAAAGTTCTCACATCGAAAGTTCTCACATGAAAAGTTCTCAAAAGGAAAGTTCTCAGATGGAAATTTGTCGCATGGAAAGTTTTCGCATGGAAAGTTTTCGCATGAAAGTTCTCTCATGAATTTTTTTCCGAAAAATACGAATATTTTTACCAAATTCTCGCACGATGCAGTTACTCCCATGAAAACTTCAACCAAAATTGACTTTTATGATTTTGAATCATTGCTACGGTCTGAAAGCTTCATTTTCCACCAAAATTGAAAGATACCAAGCGTAATGATGTAACAAAGCCAATTTCATGTGTGTTCACCCTTGGTTTCACCTTATTCTCATTGAAAACCAGTCTAAACTTGATCTAAACCATTAGATCTTCAAGCTTAATGTTTAACATCTTAAATGGATGATCGTGGAATGAAAATCCACGTATCAAGAGCAACACCTTGCTCTGATACCAACTGTAAAGTCCTCATCATGTCGAGTCCATATATTGTTGCACTTGATAATCAAATTAAGACGAATATGTGTGTGTGTGTGTGATATCAACGAACATTAAACAAACTCAATCAAATATTATTTATCAAAATATTACAATACCAAAGGAGTTTGCGTCGTTTAAGCTCAATCCACCTGAGGTGAGCTCCCCTGAGGTGGCCTATCACATAGCTCTTTGCTTTATCACTCTCAGAGCACTTTTACAAAATGAAAACACAGTGAAATACGAAGGATAAACATCTATATATACTATCTAGATGTTCTTGTGAGAGAATATTAAGTTCTCATGCGACAACTCCAAGTTTTCGTGCGATGAGATTTTTATCGATCATCTTAGAGTTCTTGCTTCCTTGTATTTCTCGTATGATTTGAGTTTTTGATTTTCACTTGATATTGTAATCCATAAAGGCTAGATTCTTACAATTAAGGAGATAGTAACTTGATGATAAGGATGCTATCATTAGGATAGGATGATTACAAGAAGTGTACCACGACAGAGCAATGATGATATAAGATTTTATGACAATGCTTATAAGGGTTCATGACATGATGATAGCTTTTGGGTGGTGGTGGATGTACAATAATGGTGAAATATCTAATCCAATATATTCTAATAAAGCAAAATCTCTATGTGCAACGTGGTTAATTTCTATCATTTCCACGTTATCATCACGTAGACACCACCTACGATTATCCATGTGTTACTGCCACAATAAATTACAATTTTTGGGGTGATAGATAATTTCTTCATCTATCACCGACTATAAAAATGCACACTTGACATAAATTTGGTAGACCTTGAAATCGTTTGATGCAGCAAAAGCAAAGAATATCCTTACAACTTCAAGTCTTGCTATAGGTGCAATGACATCTTGTAGTCAATCACTTCCTCTTGAATGTACACTAAGTCTTGCTAAGCCCTTTTTCATCTTTCTTGTTCCTAGAAACCCACTTGGTACCTATTAACATCTTCCCATGAGTAAGAGGACAAAGGTTCCAAACACCTTGTCTTTTGATTTGAAGCAATTCCTCCTGCATTGCTTTAACCCAGCTTCCATCTTTCAAAGCCTCATCAACTTTTTTGGCTTAATCTTGGACAAGAAACAAGAATGCAGACAAACATTTTTATCATAGGTTTTTGCAGGATCGATATATGTCACTAAACACTTGGTTTTCTCTCAAACTCACTTATAGTCAATAGTTATGATGAAGCATGATCTCTTAAAGAGTTGATTAAATATACTAACTTAAGAACACAAGGAAATAATTTTCAAGTTATTTGTATATATTACCTCTCAACTCAAAGTTTACAAGATTTTTACAAGCATGATACAAGAGTTATAATGAGAAACTATATATACTAGCACCTACAGCCAGTTATACTTTGATACCAGCTGGAATCCTATAACTAAAGCAGATACTTCAAAGCTATAGTTACGGTATCTTAAATAATGTCTTATCTAAGATATGGTAGTCATGACATGTCCATGACTTAGCTTTTGTCACCAACTAAAGTTGGCAACTGTACTAGCAAATAAAGGTGAACAGTGGAATAAAGTATGGTCAACTGCATGGTATTTTGAGAAAATGCCATCAGTATCTTAGAGATCTACAATAGAGTGTCAGATGAACCATACTTATGTCCACTGGTCCATAGCAGCATTTTCCAAAGGTTAATTGGCTTCGAAAGAACAAGTTCTTCCGAATCCTTTTATACTTCAGAAGAGGTTGCTTCTTCCATGGCTTGAGGACTTCTACTTTGGAGGTCATTATCTTTGAGTTCTTCTAAGTGTTGAGCTTTGGAAGAGAAGATTTTGTCTTCGGAAGAACTCCCTTTTCCTTCGGAAGTTCCATACTTAGCTTTGGAAGTCGTTTGTAAGTTGCACCAAAATATTCTAAGTGTTTGGTTTTGGTTGTACTAGCTTTTCTAAATACAACAAACTCCTCCTAGGCTAATGCTACCAAAACCTGAAGTTGTGTTGAGAAGTTTGTGAAAGTCATCAATGGATAGGATATCCAGTCTATCACTCTTAATGACATGCACCATTTGTTGTGTTCCCTTGAAGAGAGTTAGTTGACGGGAGTTATAGTCATACTCCCATCTAATAATAGATGCAAGTTTAGGATCTACAACCATTTGGAGAAAGGCTTTGTCTTTGATTGTTGATCCTTTTTTCTCTTCCTCTTCTTTTAGCTTTTCAATCTTTGTCCTAGCAGTCAGCTCGGCAAGATGAAGGCTGCTCGGGTGATTTCTGATATGAGTAGCAACCTCGGAGTTTGAGGGGTTGGAGAATGGCTTCTCTGCTAACTCAGTAATGTCAAATCTGCTTGAGTGTAGCAGAGATGAGGCATTAAGCTTGTACAACTCGTCATTCTCTCTCTCAACAACAAAGTTGTGAGAAGATTCTTCAAAACTCCACTGGACAATCTTCTTTCTTGGCACAAGGGGTTTACTTGGTACTTTGTCCCTTTTCTTAGTATCCAGCAGAGTCACCAACTTCCATCTTAGCTTCTTCTTTTCATCATTGAGTGAATCTGAGTTGAGGCCAAGGAGTTTTACAGCGTGGTCCAGTGTTCCTCTTGGCAGATCAAGGAATTTATCTCTTGTGAGGGAACATGAGGATCCATCAACATATGTCAGCTTGACAGAATCCTCCTCATAAGAGATATCGCTCAAGGTTGTGCATTTGATGAGCTTAATTTTGATCTACTTAAACTCCTCTAAAGAGAGATATTTAGAAGGCTGAGGGGATGGTTTGGATGGTTATTGGGTAGGTAGTGGTGTTTGGGTTCTGGGTAGTGTTTTAGGTTAGAGGATGATTAGTTGAGGTGGTTGTGGTGATGAGGTAGGTATGATGGTTGGTATTGGTTCAAGGGTGTAAGGTTCGGAAGTGGGTGCAGTTTTGATAGGGAAAGGTGTAAGGCCCCGTTCCCGGGACGCTTACAGTTGGATCCTCATCGCACATAAAACATATAATTACATTTGCCTTGTGAAAATATTACAGCAGAAACATTCAAAAATGACATCTCATTTCATTATAAATACTTTTGCCAAATAATACATCGTCAATCAGTTACAAAATACATTATAGCATTACATCACAAAAGCATTAAATAAATGGATTCCATACCAAAAGAGCTGAGTAGCCACCTCGTGTCATCCTCAGCAATCATTACTTGCCAACTGGAAACACATCAAAGCCAGCGTTGCTGAGTGAGTTCTAGTTTTATAAAATAAAACATACTTTTCTTTCGTTAAAACCGTTCTTTTCTTTTCATGCGATCATACATCATACGTACACATAGATAATAATTATATTATCTTCATCGTTCATTCATTCATACTTTCATTCGTTCGTTCATCATTACATCTTTTCCTTTCGTCATCACCATGAACTTTACCCTTCATTCTCGTGGTACTGGACGTGAGCCTATAAAAGACCTTCATCGGTGGTGCTCGACACCAAATGGTCACAGTCTCTAAGGTAAAGTTCAGGTATACCATTGTCATTAGCTATGCCCTTCATTCTCGTGGTACTAGACCTAAGCCTATAAAAGACCTTCATTGGTGGTGCTCGGCACCAAATGGCCACAGTACCTAAGGCACACAACAATGGTTCATACGTATGGTCAATCACAAAGAAAGACCCTCGATATGCATCCACTCGGGGTAGCGAACCCGCACACCGTTGGGCTAACACCTTAATGGCGTGTCCCGACATATAGTGCTTGCAAGACTTTCATTACTTCATCGTTCATTAATGCATGCATTCTTACTTCATGTTCCTCTTTCCTTATCTTTCACTTTACGTTACATAATACTTCATTCATTCATTAACATGACACGTAAAGCCACAGGAAAGATAAACATACATCATAATAAGGAACATATCATACACAGTCATATGCATCATACAGGGTAACATCATACATACATAACATACATAATCATGCAACATCATCATTATCATGCCCAACATGCTCTCGAAGTCCTCAATTGTCATCTTACATGCTCTTATGGGGACCTTTACGTCAAAACTTACATCTGCACTTTCCCCCGAAAGTCAGAAGTTAAACTACACTTCTCTTCGGGTGCAACAGAGCTATTTGGGCGTATGGACACCCTCCAATAGCATTGCCTCCATGCGACTGAAAACATCATACGATTGAACCAATGCGGATGGACACCCATGCGAATGAACACCCAATCGTGCGAATGGACTAATGCGGATGGACCTTATGCGGATGGAACTAATGTGGATTAGCACTTATGCGACTGGACCTTCAATCGCATGACTCCCCATGCGACTGTCCCCAATCTTGCGAATGAACTCTCAATCGTGCGAATTAACCTCAATCACATCTCATTCGGCCGTATGGCCTCCATTCGGTCACCTAGCCCTAGCGGATGCAGAATGCAGTTCATCCTGAACCTAATCTACCATTTTCGACCTCCAAGCTCATCCAAACCCTTTCTAAGCCCAAATCAACCATCTTAAACCTTAAGGATGCATACCACAACACCATTCACGCACACACAAGCTCACAAACAAGGCTCAAACGCATCATGCACACACATACACATACACAAACGTAGTCTCAGCTGTAACCAAGGTTTTGCCGGTGAAAACACAAGAAACATGGCGGTTTTTGGTGCTAAAATGGAGAAGAAAGGTGGAGAAGAAAAGATGAAGAAGATGAAGAAGATGAAGGCTAGGGCTGGTAAAGGGGTATTTATACCCAGCCCTAGTTTCACAAAATGTCACGTTTAGTCCATGTACTTAGCCCTCGAGTTCCTAATTTGATTGGGTTGAAAACGACGTTAATTTGGCCCGTTATATTAATGACAAAAATGTAATTAATGGTATTCGTGACTTAAAAATGGTTTCATTTATAACATTGAATTTATATAAAATGGTGTATTTCATGGTGATGATAGTAATATGTGTAAAGGTTTAAATGACAGTAATGCAATGACAAAGGCATAAGCGTATCCACACAGGTGGTTTATAAGGATGAGGAATGACCGACTAACGAAAAAGTTAACGGAATACGTCAATTGACGGACCTTTGGTGACGGATGTCACAACTAGCATGAGAAATGTTTTTGATTATAGAATATTAACTACTAGTCGGACTTATGTTTTGCCCTTGCAAGACGTTTAGGACATACATACATACATACATACATACATACATACATACATACATACATACATTCATACATACATACATACATACATACATACATACATACATACATACATACATATATATATGTATACAATTTTATATTTTGATGTTTACGTATACATACATACATACATTCATACATACATACATACATACATACATACATACATACATACATACATAAATACATACATACA
>BJCM01264705.1:1431-11448 GCA_018326385.1 Flaveria bidentis
CTGGTATTACATTCCTTTCCTGAATCGGAAGTACCTAACACTTGGAATCCAGCTGAGATAAAGACACCCTTCTGTTTGGGGTCAATTTTCAGCTTGGATTCAGCCACCTTCTTAGCAGTTCTTCTTGCAGCTTTAGCTCTGCTTCTTCTGGATTTAGTAGTTAGGATTTGGTCTTCATAGGAGGAGATGGGTACATCTACTTGTTCCTTCCCTATGGTGGCCTCTATTGGTGCCTCATCCTTCAACTCTAGAAAGGAAGGGTCAGTAGTTGGAACCTCTTGCTCCTCAGTACCACATCTAGGCTGTCTAATAGACTCATAGGAATGTGGTTGAGCAATTTCATTGGTTCCCAACCCTCCTTTGTTCTGATAACAGCGTTTGGAATAGGAGGATGATGCAAGAATAGCTTGGAAGTTCTGATCAGAAATAGCATGCTTCCTGGCCTGAGCCTCAGTAGTGACAAGCTGGGCTTGAGCCTCAGACAATTTGGATATCAGATCCTTGATTTGAGTCTTGTAGTTGGTGTGTTCATGTTTTAAAAGATATACATTTTTCTCTAACTCATCAATTTTCTTTTGATAGTCAGATTTGGCTCTTTTAAAATCAGATTTTAGAATATTTAAAGACTCAATATCATATCTGATTTCCATCTTGTAATCCTGATAGAGTTTAACTTTAGCTATACAGGCTGGAGTGTAGTGATCTTCACAGAATGAAGAGAAGAGATAAGATCCATGTACCTGAAGTACTACTGGCTGAGGGTCTCTCCAACAATATGAGTGAAGTTCTCGAACTGCTGCTTCAGTGAGTCCTTCTTTGATTCGTTGGAGTTAGCATACATCTGGGCAAGTGCATCAAACAATTCTTTGGCAGTCTTGCAATGCTCGAACCCCACCATAATAGAGTTCGGTATTGTAGTCATAAGAATAGTCATAGCATTGCTATCGATGTCCATCTTCTTTCTGTCTTCATCAGAATAGTCCTCGACAACCTTTTCTATCATGGCATCGTTTCCACCAGGTGATGCCACCTTTGGCTTATATGGTCCATTAACAATGGAGTTCCATAGTTTTCTATCTTGGTATCTAATGAAGCCTTCTATTCTTTTACTCCAAGACCTGAAGTTTTTAGGGGTAATGATGGGAGCTTTTGTCATTGTTCCCATCTCTACCTTGGATTTGTTAAGGGCCATTGAGTGAGTGAGTTAAAGGGAGGAGTAAAAACAGGTTGATTTAGATGGTTAGATCACGCAATCAAGAGCCTGAGATGCTCTGATACCATTTGCAGGATCGTTGTTTGTCACTAAACACGATGTTTTCTCTCAAACTCACCTAGAACAACACTCGGGTATAGAAAGAATCAGTAAGATTTGATCACAATATAGAAAGTAATGAAGAACACAGAAAGGTAATTTTCAAGGTACTTTTATATATTGCTTCTCAACTCAAAATACAAGACTCTTACAAATAGATGTTGTTATGTCTCACTTGGTTACAATGAGTTTCAAAGAGAACCTATATATAATACTACCTACAGTCGGATATACTTTGATACCAGCTGGGATTCCTTAGCTAAAGCCTATACTATAAGACTATACTTTAAGGTATCTCACATAAAATATTATGTGAGATATGGTAGTCAGGACATGTCCTTGACTTACCTATTGTCACCAACTGAAGTTGGTAACATGTACTATCATAAAAAGGTAAACAGTGGAAAAAAGTATGGTCAACAACATGGCTCTTTGGGAAGAAGCCATGCTGTATCAGAAGTCTACAGTAGAATGTCAGAGACCATACTTGTGTCCACTGGTCATAACAGTGTCTTTCGAAGGTTAAATGTCTTCGGAAGAGTAAGTACTTCCGAAGCCACTTATACTTCGGAAGAGGCTGCTTCTTCCAAAGCTTGGAGACTTCTTCTTTTCATCATACTTCGAAAGTGGTCTTTACTTTATTCTTCTAAGTCTTGAACTTCGGAAGTGTGCACTTTTCTTCGGAAGTAGAGTTCTGTCTTTGGAAGTTGGTCTTTCTCTTTGTCTTCGGAAGAACTCTACAACCTTCGGAAGTTCCATGTTAAGCTTCGGAAGCCTTTGCATGCAGCACCAAAATAACTTAAGTGACATAGTTTTGGTTGCATTAGCCTTCTTCTTAATCCAACATTTGTCCTTGAGTGCTGCACAAGATTTTCTATGATTGAGATATCATTGTTGTTGTTATGTGGAAGGGAGTCTCCTTAAAGTTGAATCCATAGTCCAACATCTTGTTCTGAATCCAATGTACTTGAGCACAGCAGGTTGCATCAGCAATGTATTCAGCCTCAGCAGTTGATGCATACTCACAAGATTGGTTCTAACATTGCTAAGAGACTACTCTTCCACCAAGAAATTGACATCCCCCTAATGTAGACTTTGCAGACATGTTGCAACCATCATAGTCACTATCTGTATAAGCATACAGATTAAAGTCGGAATTCTTTGGATACCAAAGGCCAAGTGATAGAGCACCTTTAAGGTATCTTTAATTCTTTTGGTAGTGACCAGGTGTGACATCTTGGGATTGGCTTGATATCTTACACAAATGCATGTAGCAAATATGATATTTGGCCTGCTAGCTGTGAGGTACATAAGAGACCCAATCACTGCCCTGTAGAGATGCTCATCAACACACTCTCCCTCAAGATCAGGTCCTCGGGAGTGATTTTTGGCTATGGGTATCTTAGCAACCTTACAATTAGTCATGTTGAACCTTTTAAGTATGTCTTGTACATACTTTGATTGACTTACGAAGATGCCATTTTCAACTTGCTTCACTTGAATTCCTAGAAAGAAATTAAGTTCCCCCATGGCACTCATTTCAATCCTATCCTTCAACAGCTTCTCAAAGTCCTTGCAGAGCTTTGGATTAGTTGACCCAATGATAATGTCATCTACATATACTTGAACTAGCATTATATCATCTCATGTTTCTTTGATGAAGAGAGTTCTATCTATTTTACCCCTTTTATAGCCATGCAGACAGAGATACTGAGATAGAGTCTCATACCACTTTCTTCGAGCTTGGTGCAACCCATAAAGAGCTTTATCAATCCTGCAGACATAATCAGGATGATTAGGATCTGCAAAACCTGTGGTTGTTTGACATACACCTCTTCATCAATCGCCCCACATAGAAAAAGCACTCTTGACATCAAGTTGATAAACCTTGAAGTTCTTGGATGCAGCAAAAGCCAAGAATATCCTAACAACTTCCAGTCTTGCTACGAAAGCAAAGACATCAGTGTAGTCAATTCCTTCTTCTTGTGTGTATCGTTCAACTACTAGTCTAGCTTTGTTTTTGATGACAACTCCTCTATCATCCTTCTTATTCCTGAAAACCCATTTGGTTCATATGGTGGTCTTCTATTAAGGAAGAGGACATAGGTTCCAAACCTTTTGCCTTTTGAATTAAAGCAGCTTCTCTTGCATAGCTTCAACCCAACTTCCATCCTTTAAAGCCTCATCAATTTTCCTTGGCTCTATCTAATACAAGAAACAAGAGTGAAGACAAACATTTGCATCATGGGTTTGTCCTCTTGTTCTTACCCCAATGTCAACATCTCCAATGATGTTTATGGTGGGGTGAGAGTAGTGGATCCTTAGCTGAGGGATCATAGCAAGTTGCTGAGAGAGATCTAAATTAGAAAAATTTAGATCTAGCATTAATGCTTCTCCCACCATATTAGCACACTTATCAAGTGAAACTTGATCCAATGAATGTGTAACATCATTGATGTTTTCATCTATGGAGTGGTTATTAGCATCAAAAATTCTTGATCACTGTCACCACCACCATCATTGTCTTCTGCATTTGATGTTTCTTTATCCGGTTGTTAAGCCTCTGAGCTAGAATTTGAAGGCATCTCAGATGTATCAGCAGAATTTGTCATTGTTGTGCTGATAGAAACCTCATTTGTAGAAGTAGTTACAACTAGAGTTGAAGATGTGTAACTTGAAGGTCTTCTTAGCTCAAATCTTGCAAGATGTGCTCATGAGGAATAACCACCCCGGGCTTGAGAACAATGCACTCATGCTTAGTGAAGATCATGTTATGAATTTGATCACAAAATTGGGATACACTCAGAAGATTGTACCCAAGCTCTTTGACAAAGTTTACCTTCTTAATGCTGAGCTTACCATTTGTGACCTTACCCCTTCCAGAAATGTAACATGCTTTATCTCCTCCAAAGGCAACTGGCCCTCCATCAATTCTTTCAAAGTCTTGGAGTAGTGACCTATTTCCTGTCATGTGCCTGTAACAGCCACTATCAATGATCCAGACATTCTTGTTTGCCTTGAGTTGTTCCTGCACAAAGAAAATGATTAGCTACATTTGGAAACCCAAGCATTATTTTTCTTGGGCTTATCAAAGGAAGTAGAAGGTAATGAAACAATGATAGATCCTATAGTTGTGATTTGTGGATCTTTTGTTGTTGTTGATGGAGAACTTTCAGTCACTTGGTCTTTCTTTGACTTCCACACCACCTTTGGAAGTTTGGACTTGACCTTCAGCCCTTCGGAAGCTTTTGTGGCTTTGGAAGTTTTGACGAGTGGACCTTCGGAAGATCCTGCTAGTACTGCAGCAAGTATTCCTTTGTTCTGAGACCAAATTTTCTTCCAAAGGCAATTTTCCACTTGCCTTCTTCTTAACTTTGGAGCTTCTAAAGGAAACAGATTTTCCTTCTGAAGCTAAATTCTTCTTGGATCTCTTGGAAGTTTCATTCTTGATCATATGAAGAGTACCTCTTGGATTTTATGGACAATCCTTAGCAAGGTGATAAGTACTCTCACACATAACATATTTCATCTTCTTCTTCCTAAAAGCCTTCTTTTGAGAACAAGACTGACTTTGATCACATCCCTTCTCCACCTTCATCTTTGCATATGATGAGATAGTCCTTTTGGGCTATGAACTGTTCTTGGAGTTGGATGGTTCAGACTGTGTAGCAGTGGTACACAACAAATCAGCCTTTTTCTTGATGCTGAGATGATTTGAACATGAACTAGAACTCTTGGTAGAAGAGTTTAGGTTGATGTCTTTAGTCTTAACCACTTCAAATCCTACAAAGATGAAAACGTGTTTATGTACTGTATTGAAGGTGGCCTTTATCTCTTGAGCCTTTTTGGACTTTCTTTTGGCCTTCCTAATCAAGTTCTTTCTCCTTGACTTGGACATCCCAACAACTTTGCTCTCCTCAGAGGGATGGTGACCATTCTTAAAATGTTTTTCCTCACTCTTTTCAGAGCCATTCTCCACCATCTCCTCTTTATCCTCTTCAGTCACAGGATCTATGAGAGGAAGCTCATCTTCACAAGTTCCACACCTAGGAGATCTTACAGACAAGATTGTGTGTGGAGGATCTAACTCACAAGATCCCAGTCCCTGTTTATTTTGATAACAAACATTTGCGTGCAAGGATGAGGATATCATGTTCTTGAATGTCTCTTCTTCAAAATCACATTTTTGTGCCCTGGCTTTGCTGATCACAAGCTCAACCTGGCAATCAGTTAACTTAGTAATGAGGTCTTTGATCTGAGTCCTGTAGTTTGTATGCTCATGTTTAAGAGTTGAAATGGAATTCTCTAAGTCCTATATCTTTAGTTTATAATCATTTTCAGCTCTTTTGAAATCATCTTTTAAGATATTTAAGGACTCAAGATTAAATCTTATTTGTAAGTTATAGGACATGTATCTATTGTCCTTAGTGCTAGGTTTGGAGATGCATCTTTTACCTGAAAGCTCAGTAAAAGCCTCCTTCTTTAACAGTAACTGTAGCTTGCTGCTTTGGCTTCTCATTCTAGGGGACTTTCTCAAGGTAGTTTGGTCTGGTTTGTGCTTGCCCACCATTTTTCCTTGGTGCCTTACACTCCCTTGCAAAGTGTCCCATTTGGTTACAGTTGTAACACTTCACTTTGCTTTTATCCAGTCCAAACTTTCCACTGGTTGCATTGCTTGGAAACTTTCTCCCTGTCCTCTTGTAGAACATCTTGGCTCTGTGAGTGAGAAGAGCCATCTGCTGGACTATCTCCATGTACTCCAGATTATCTGGATGGATACAGTCCAAAACTTCAAGAGTGAAGAGAAAGTTGCCTGATGTTTCATCAGTAGAGACAAAGGCACTAGAAGAACTTGTATCTTGGAAAGGACTTCCTTGAGTGTAGCTTTCCTTTGGAGTCTTTGGGAAGGTGATGAAGGGGCCCTTTTATGAGTTGTCAGGGTAGCATATAAAATGATGTTGTGGTTGAATGCTATCCCTTTCAACCACATGGAGGGCTGAACTCAGTTGATTGTTGGAGTTACCAGATGAGTTTTGCATGTTCATCTCCATCTGGTAGCCACTAAGAATACCATACAATTCCGTAAGAGTAAGAATCTTAAGATTCTCAATTCTCTTGATAACAACACAGTAATGTGTCCATTGTCTAGGAAGAGAGGACATAAACTTCCTTACAATGTCGCTGTTCTCAAGATTTACTCTAACATCCATTAGAGTGTCCACAATCTCAACATACCTAAAGTATTGTTGAGTCATGGTTTCACCTACCTTGAAGGTGAAGTTTTCAAACTGCTGCTTTAGGAGATCCTTCTTATTCTCCTTTGCTTCAGTAGACCCCTCATACATCACCTTCAATGCTTCCTATAGTTGTTTGGCAATTTTGCACTTCTTGAAGCCTCTGTAGATGGAGTTTAAAAGAGTAGTTTGAAGGGTTGAAATGGCTTTCTGATCAATCTATGTTCTTTTCCTGTCTTCTTTAGAATAATCAGCCACAACCTTTAGAATCATACCACCACCAGTAGCAAAAATGGTGCTAGGTATGTAAGGTCTATCAACAACAAAGTCCCACATCCTGGAGTCTTGATACATGATGAATCCTTCGATTCTTTGACACCAAGTATCAATGTCTTCAGGAGTGATCGGTAGAGACTTTGTCATAGTTTCAGTTTCCATATTAGCTTTGGTAATAGCTGCCATTTGAGTTGTTATGTATTTTGTGTGTGTGAGGGATCTTAAGATGGTGAGATCTTATATCAAGAACCTAAAATGCTCTGATACCAAATGCAAGACCGGTGAAGGGTATGCACTTACAACACAACAACTAAATGAGGAGAGTTGCTTAGAACACATAACAGATCAAATAGGTAACTGGTTAACTTTTAGTAAAACATGCTAAGAACATAAGTAAAGATGAGACCGAACAAGATAGAAAACAACACAAGTAATTGGTTTTCAAGAATGTTGTATATTGCTTCTCAAGTTCTATTACAAATATTACTTAGCACAAAAGAAAGTTTCAAGTAATTGAGATACATATACTACATCCTACAGCCCGCCATACTTTAAAAGCCAGCTGGATACAATTGACTAGAAAACTACAAAATCAAATGTAGAGTCAAAAGGCAGATTTGCCTTTTGACTAGTGACTATGACATGTCATAGCTCATATCCTAATATGTTACAAAAAGGATAAAAGTACATAAAGTAGAAAGCACAGACTCAAGACCTCAATGTACAGTTACCAAAGCATGGACCTTTTCACCAACTTATAAGTTGTTGACTTTACAGAGTTGCAGCGAAAAAGGGTCCAGCTTTATGTAAAAGGTACATCATATAAAGTGTTAACCTAGGTTGAATCACTTAATAGATCAAATGGGGAACTTGCTAACTTTTAGTAAAAGATGCTAAGAGCACAAGTAAAGATGAGACAGAACAAGATAGAAAACAACACAAGTAATTGGTTTTCAAGAATGTTGTATATTGCTTCTCAAGTTCTATTACAAATGTTACTTAGCACTAAAGAAAGTTACAAGTACTTGAGATACATATACTACATCCTACAACCGGCCATACTTTAAAAGCCAGCTAGATACAATTGACTAGACAACTATAAAATCAAATGTAGAGTCAAAAGGTAGATTTTCCTTTTGACTAGTGATTATGACATACTATAGCTTACATCCTAATATATTACAAAAAGAATAAAAGTACATAAAGTAGAAAGCACAGACTCAAAACCTCAATATACAGTTACCAAAAGCATGCACCTTTTCACTAACTTATGTAAGTTGGTGACTTTACAGAGTTGTAGCGAAAAAGGTTGCAACTATATGTAAAAGGTACATCAAATAAAGTGTGTAACTCCAGGATAATCAAACTTGAATCAAATCATGAAGAACTAGATCAAAATATGATAATCACAATCAAAATCCCTTTAATCTCTATAGATTGCAAATAATATTGTTTACAAGTAAATCCATCAATCAATTGGTCATTCAACCATTGACCAACACTAATGACAATTAACATATTTATAATCTAGACTAATATTCACTAATTGCACTTAACCCCCTATACTTAGGCTAATTAATACAAAATTACATATAAAGCATAAAAATGACTAAAAACAAGACAAAATATATTTTGTTCACACAAAATATATTTATTACAATAAAACTCCTAGTCATTTAAATCTTCAACGTCTCGTCTCGGTTCCTCGTCTCGAACGTGTCGGGTTTGACTTTTGTTGACTTTGACCGTGACGTTGACTTTTGTTGACTTTCACTGTGTTGATAATATAGACTATCTTTTACAGCTCCAACAATACTCCCCGTTAGTCTATCATTATCAACATCTTCAAACAAAATCAGCATCGAGAAATCAAGAATAGAAAGATCTTCAATTTGAATCTTTCTAAATCTGATGAGAAAGATTTTTTATCTCATAAGCTCCCCCTATTTATATGCTCCCTTTTTCGAGAGCAAGCTTTGCAAGGATATTGGAACAACTTTCCCAAATCTCTAATCTTGAGTGCTTCAAAAGATTTAGGAGGAGGATTCCTAGCTTGGTATCTTCTGCAAACTTGAGGAACATGTTCTCTGATCAGGTACACTGCTCAACTGATGATCGGCCATCACTTAAAGCAAAAATCTGAAACACATTCTCAAACACAATCTCGACATTTCTAATTAGATCATTTCATTTTAATAAAATAAACCCGTGTTTATATATGTGTGAAAAACAAGTGAACCCGTGTTCGTTTGTGCGTAATTTCTATGAAATACATGAAAAATGATAAAATTGTAACAACATAATATGGAAGACCTAAAAAAATTTGAAATGAAAATTTATTAAAATTTTTTTTAATTTTGTATATCAATTTTTTTATTTGTTTTGTTGTAAAACGAGAACTGAATCGATCATGAGATCACATCCTCAAGATATACTTTAGCACAAAGATGAATTTAAACATCGACAAGCAATGAGATCACACTGGTAACTGAATCTAATCACAGTCTTTGAATGAATTTTGAAATTCTTAAAAGATCAATAACGATTGTTGATATGTTTGTCCATTTAAACCCATGCCCTATCTTTTTCAACAAGCAGCAGATGATTCGTTAAGGTTCAATTAAACGCTTTAGAATGCTAGGACCCCACAATCATTTGGCAAAAACCCTCACCCAACCTCAGGATTCTTGAATTTTGTTAAGATCTTTATAGAGCAAGGCTTGTGTATTAGTGTGCAAGTGATTATCAATAGAATATTGCATTCTATGATGAATTCATCGTTTAGATGATTTGACACTACTTAGACCAAAATGGTGAGAGCTCCAGGTCTATACTCACGTATAACAAAGGAGGTGACCATTTAGTCATGTGCCGATGAGAGCTCCAAGTCAGTACTACCGTACAGCAAAGGAGATCATCACTCCAGGTTAGTACTTCCGTACAGCAGAGGAGATTACCACAAACACAAGACATATAAATACACCAAACATAACTCAAAGATATGTCTTATATGATTTGTATCATGGTGGGTGAAAGATCAATTCTCAATCCAATTTTTGTCGGGACTCAGTTTTTGTGCAGGCCAAAAAAGATTGCGTAAATCCAGACGTCCTTAAGCATATATTTTAATTTAAATCATGATGCTGCTGTCTACTTTATTCTTCAGGCTGAGTCTACCAAGCATATCATTAAAGA
>BJCM01264710.1:0-17280 GCA_018326385.1 Flaveria bidentis
AGCGGTTTCATGATGCATAAGCCCAGAATAGATTTCATTAGGCAGTGCCATGGCCAGAATTCCATGTGCTTTAGCATCAAGTTCAAACAGTTTTAGATCTTCATCCGAATATAGCTCTTTTTTCTTTGGAACTATCTCATTGGTTTCCGGATGACTCATCATAGGCTTGTATGGTCCATGAACCACAGATTTCCAACAACCTGAGCTCTTTACAAACAGGTGATGAAGCATTCGGCGTTGCCATATGTTATACTCACTCCTGACAAGCATCAGAGGCTTTGTCGAGGAGCCAGTATTGTTAGGATCATTAGTTAGTGTAGCCATTTTCACAGATTAAACAAGTTAAATGTAATCTTAATAGATCTAGCTCAACAACTCAACAATTCTGTTTTAAGCAAGTAGAATCTCACATTAATTCACCGGAAGCAACAGAAAATCAAACTCTATAACCAATTCTTGCAAATTTGATAATTCGATCAAACCTAGATATCAAAAGAACAGCTTCAATGATCAATTGTTAAATCGATCAATGATTAACCTTGCTCTGATACCACTTGTTAGGGATCGAAGATCTGGTTTGATCAATTAGGTTATAATATGCAGCGGAATCGTACTAAAATTAGACGAAATTTAATCAAGAATCAGATAGATATTCAATCAAACAGTGACGGTTATAAAGAGAGAGTTTTATGCAAAAGATAATATATCATTCACTCGCAAGCTTCGGCAACTTACAAATTAGGTCAACATTCCTTTTATAGAGGAATGTGACGTCAGCAGATGTCACCTGATAGTGACATCTAACAGATTATTCAAACAGCTGAAACTAACAGAAAACTACTGAAGATGTCCACAACAGCTGAGGACATCTTACAATAAATGCCAAGTACTAGCTAATTCTATAACTACTGAACTACAACAACTGAAGTGTAACAACTTCAGATGTTTTACATAATACTAAACTACTGATTACAAACTACTGAAGAAGTAAAGACAACTACTAAAAGTAAACCTTCATAACTACTGAAGAGAACTACTTCAGCTGTTATGACAACTTCTGAGAACTGTCTTCAGACTTTGTCTTCAGCTGTTGTCTTTAGACTTTGACTTCAGCTGTTGTCTTCGTCTTCAGCTGTTATCTTCAGACTTTGTCTTCAGCTGATGTCTTCAGACTTTGTCTGCAGCTGATGTCTTCAGAGTTTGTCTTCGGACTTTGTCTTTGGACTTTGTCTTCGGACTTTGTCTTCGGACTTTGTCTTCGGACTTTATCTTCGGACTTTGTCTTCGGACTTTGTCTTCGGACTTTGTCTTCGGACTTTGTCTTCGGACTTTGTCTTCGGACTTTGTCTTCGGACTTTGTCTTCAGACTATCTTCAGACTTTGTCTTCAGTTGATGTAGACTTCTTCAGTTGTTATGATGTCTGTGGGACTTAAAAGGTTTTTCTGATCTGGCTCATTGGTTCTTTTGGTCCAACGGTTACTCATCCACATTGACTGTTACTCATCCGCATTGACTTTTACTCATCCGCATTTGTCAATGTTCATCTGCATTTGTCAATGCTCATCCACATTTGTCAATGCTCATCCGCATTTGTAACACTTAAGCAATTATTCTAAAACTTTGGCGTATGAGCTACTATTGGGCGCATGAGCAGCCTAGGGCACATTTTAACATCGTAATTCGGTCCCCAAACACCATCTATCACGTTCTAAGCTTAAATCTTACATTCTAAGCCTTAGGAACATAACCATAACATCATGAAACATGAACATACTCTAAAATCAAACCATACCTACAACATACACACATTCATACATACGGGTATGAAAGTTTTATAAAAATGTATGTTCATGCATTTCCAGCCCCAAAACAGTTAAAACGAGTAAAAGAGAGGTTCTAGAACTCACCTTAGCAGCATCTTCAGGTAAGATTTCGTTCAAAGCCCGATTGCTACAAGTTCTCACCTAGAAACCCACTAAAACACACAACCGAACACACACAACATAAATAAGCACTCAACTGGGGATGAAACCAGTTAAGAACATCTTAAATACACAAATTCTAAGCTTGAATTCGACTTTTGCCCATGTTCTTCTTCCAAACCCGAGCTCTTCTCTTTCTCTCGTCCTTTCTCTCTCTCTCTAAAATCCAAATTTTGTGGGTGTAGAGAGAGTGGAATGTCGATCTCAACTTAACTCAACTAGTAACTCCAATCTATAAGCCACCTCTCCTACACTAGCTATGTATCTCGGGCTTAACTTTCCTTTCTTTTTGAACTGAATGACACCCTTCCAAGGTGAGACTTTAAACATAACCCACCTAGAACTTAGTCGGTCTACGTCGTTTATCAACATACAACTTTTGTCTATCTTTGGCTGCCTTCATAAAGGCTTTGGTCCTTTCCAGTTTCTCCATCGTAGCCTCGACCACCTCGATGCTCCCTAACTCTTTATGACCATTATCACCCCAACAGACGGGTGTCCTACATCTACTACCATACATCATCTTATAAGGAGGCATAGCAATGTTGGCATGATAACTGTTATTATATGAGAACTCAGCTAACAATAAGTGGTCATCCTAACTTCATCCAAAATCAATGACGCATGCCCAAAGCATATCTTCAAGTGTCTGACTCGTCCACTCCGACTGACCATCTGTTTGAGGATGATAAGTCGTACTAATATGTAACCTCGTCCCCATTGCATCGTGGAATTTCTTCCAAAATTTTGATGTAAACCAGGTGTCACGATTAGACACAATAGACACCGGCACACCATGACGAGTTACGATCTCCCTGATGAAAAGATCCACCAACCTCTCGGATGAATACTTCTCGCGAATTGGTAGGAAGTGACCACTCTTCGTCAAATGATCAACTATCACCCATATGGCATCATACCCTCGTGCGGTATGTGGTAGCTTCATAAATAAGTACATAGTGATATGTTCCTACTTCCACTCCGGTATATACAAAGCTTGGATCTTTCCATACGGCTTTTGGTGCTCGGCCTTCACTTGTAAACAAGTAAGGAATTTACTCACACACTCCACCACATCACGCTTCATACCACAGAATGTAAGATTGTCTGCATGACCTGAGTCACCTCTTTAACAATAGCCTCCTTCACCGAGGCCCTTAAGTTAGCACTCTCATCACCGCCCCCCAGATGAGGGGTCTCTGGTTCTTCATGAACCACCTTTTTGACTCTAGGCCTTCCTCTCGTAGCCCATGGTTCAGCACCATGGCCACTACCATGTAAAGCTTTAGATAATCTACCACTTGCCATCCTCTAAACACCCTATAAGATTCAAAACACCAACACGGTCATTCAAGGTAATAGCTCAGTTTATGTCAAGTATAGTAAGTACCTAATGCAACGTTTATTTCAAGTTAATGTAAGTATATGTTTTGTGAGCGATGATTGGCCAGCTGTAAGCGTCCCGGGAACAAGGCCTTACAAGTTGGCATCAGAGCCAAAGTTTAAGTGAAACGGGTAAATTTTCAAAATAAACCTAAACTTAAAGTGAAAATGGGATGGAAAAGGGAAGGGATGCCAGTCCGAGTAGCTGCATGCCATCAAGTATTTTCTTAATGTTAACCGGCATTATGTACGCATGTTATGTGATTTGTTCTATGTGACTTTAGTAGATAAAGAATTTTAAAACAACATTTTCATTACAAATGCTTTTGCAAAATAATACTACATTCGTTATACAATTTCAATTTGTTCATATTACAATGCAAAAACATTAAACAAAAGAATTCCATCCAAAAGAGCCAAGTAGCCACCCCGTGCCATCCTTAGAAAATTTACCTGCCAACTGGATAATGCATAAAAAGTCAGCGTTACCGAGTGAGTTCTAGTTTTATAATAAAACATACTTTATCTGTCGTTTAAAACAATTCTTTACTTTCTTTCAAATCATACCAGGTTTTAGAATGTGATCACACATCATACGTAGACATAGCTAATAGTTATTATCTTCATCATTCATTCATGCTTTCTTACTTTCATTCATACGTTCATCATTACTTCTTTTCATTCCATCAAAAACCATGAACTTTACACCACCGTCATGCATAAAACGGGTACTGGGCTGGGGTCTATCATAGACCCCCCGTCATGGCGCACAACAGCCTGGCCACAATACCTAGGGTAAATTCAGGTATAACATTGTCTTGTGCTATACCCACCATCATGCTTAAAATGGATACTGGGTCGAGGTCTATCATAGACCCCCCGTCATGGCGCACAAAAGCCTGGTCACAGTATCTAGGATAAGCGAAAAGGTTCTATACAAATGGTCAATCACAAAGAAAGAACCTGGTGTGCATCCTTCTGGGTTAGCTAACCCACACACCATTGAACTAACAACCTTCATTGGGAGTGTTTCCACATACAAGGCTTGCAAGACTTACCTTACTTTCTTTCGTTCATTAATGCATGCATTCTTTCATTACGTTCCTCTTTTCATTATCTTCCACTTTATGTTACATAATACTTTCATTTTATTCATTAACATTCAATGCAAAGCCATGAGATAATAAACATACAATGTAAGGAACATCAACATACACAGTCAACAACATCATATAGGGTATCATACATACATAACGTACATCATACATACCATCATGCATAACCATCAATCATACATCATAATATCATCATACAATGCTCATCACATCATCTATGACCTTAAAAGTCAGCTTACATGAACCCCCGGGAACCTTCCATGTTTAAGCCTACATTTCACTTTTTCCCCAAAAAGTCAGAAAATATTCTAAGTGTTCATTCGCATTTCCTTTTTGTTCATCCGCATTTATTTTACTCATCCGCATTTGTCAATGCTCGTCTGCATTTGTCAATGCTCATTCGCATTTGTTCATCCGCATTGACTATACTCATCCGCATTTGTCAATGCTCATCCGCATTTGTTCATCCACATTGACTTTACTCATCCTCCTTGACTTTTACTCATCCGCATTGACTTTACTCATCCACATTTGCCAATGCTAATCCACATTTGTCAATGCTCAACCGCATTTCCTCTTTACTCATCCGCATTGGCTTTTACTCTTCCGTATTGACTTTACTCATCCGTATTTGTCAATGCTAATCCGCAGTTGTTAATGCTCATCCGCATTTCCTCTTTACTCATCCGCATTTGTCAATGCTCATCCGCATTTCATCTTTACTCATCCGCATTTGGAACATTTAAGCAGTTTTTCTAAAACTCAGGCGTATGAGCTACTGTTTGGTTGCATGAGCAGCCTAGGGCACCCTTAACATCATAATTCGGTCCCTAAACACCATCTATCATGTTCCAAGCTTAAATCATGCATTCTAAGCCTTACAAACAAAACCAAAACATAAACAAACATATAGCCCAAAATTAAACCATACTCGCAACATACACACATTCACACATACGGGTATGAATCCCTAGGTTTATAAAAAGTTCATACATGCATTTCCAGCCCCAAAATAAGTTAAAAAATGTAAAAGAGGGGTTCTAGAACTCACCTTAGCAGCCTCTTCGGGTAAGACTTCCTTCAAAGCCCGATTGCTACAAATTCTCACCTAGAAACCCACTAAAAACACACAACCGAACACACAGAACATACATAAGCACACAACCGAGGATGAAACCAGTCAAGAACATCATAAACACACTTGTTCTTACCTTGAATTCGAACCTTTCATTCTTGTTCTTCAAAGAACCGAAACTTTCTGCTTCTCTTTCTTCCTTTCCTCAAAAATCCAACAGATGTAAGGTGTGTACGAGGTGATGGGCGGCCATCACCTTTTACTCACCAACTTTTCCAACTTTGTCATTTTTACACTTTTTACCCTTCAACTTGGGTAAAATATCTTTTCTTTCTTATTCTTCACTTTATTCTTTCTTTCTTTGACTCTAAGTAACCGGGTGTTACACAACTTCCAGCGGTTAATCTCTTCTGAAGCTAAATTCTCTAAAAAATCTTTGAAACTTCTTCCAAAGTCATTTTGGCTACGGAAGCTTTCTTCTCAAAACTTCCAAAGTCAAATTACCTTCGGAAGATTTATGACTTCAAAGAAAACTACTTTTGTGCAAAATGCAAACTACATTTTAAGAGGTGGAACCGACATCTGGAGTTCAAAGTTTATCCTCTTTCATTAACTTTATCTGAGATCCATTTCACATATAAACCCAATGGTTCCACCTCTTTCTTTATCATCTTCATCTACTCCCTGACCTAAATTCCCAAAATTCTCTAAAACTTCCTTTGTTCTTCATTTCCTTCACCCCGAAGCTATCTAAAATGACCAACCATAACCGTAGAAATGACCCAAACTTCTCCATGAAGTTACACCGGCAACACAATCAGGTTGCTCTGTTACACTCTAAGAAAGATCTTCATTTCTCATATGTTTGTCAATTTTTTGCTCTGTTCAAATACTCAACCTCCTTTACTATTGATCCTATTCTTTATGAGGATCATCTACTTGAATTTTGGAAGACCTTTGAAGAGGTCATTATTGGGAGAAGGCATTGTCTGCTACAGTGTAGGGGAGGAGAATCATCATCACTCCAGCCATCATCAACACCCACCTTTAGCTGGATGATTATGAAGGTGAATTGTCCTTTCTTAATGAAATTGTAAGCCACTTCTTTGAGCAGAAAGACTAAGAAGGATATTTTTTTATCAAGATTTCAGGAAAGGGAAGGTCTCCTCCTAGTGGAAGTACTTACTTCATGTGGTCATCCATAGCTTGTCTAACAAGCATGGGGGCTGGGACCAAATGCTTGAAGATCTCTCCTTCATAGTGCATAGGATTGTTCAAGGGGTCAAGTTCAGGTACTCTTAGTTTGTTTAAACAAATTTGATTGTTAACTTGGACTCTTTAAAATATTATATGTTTCCTAGATATATTCAGCACATTCTCAACTATGAACTGGGCTCACAGTTGAGGGAAACAAGTAATTTTCTTAAATTGGTACACATGAAGCTTCACATCATTAAAATTTTTGAAGAATCCAACTATTGGTTTCTCTATGTTAGAAACAACCCTTTTCCCCAAAATGTTAAAGCTTATTGCTCATGGTGACAACCTAGCAACACAAGCTAGTGTTGAACCCACACCTTCTACCTCTCAACCACCAAAATAGTCACAAATCACCTTCACCTACAAAAGAAAATCCAAGCAAACCTTGCACAAGCTACTCAATCTTTGCAGGCCCTCGTACTACTACCCACACACGAGGAAGTGGACACTAGAGCTCCCACTTCTCCTAAACAGCAAACCACTCCTATCTTTTCAAGAATCAGTGTTGAAGTTCCTCATGCTCAGCTTGATGAGCTCACTAGCCCAACAACCTTAAGCCTTCACTCTAACTCTCAACACTCAAGTGAACAACCATTAAGGAAAGTTACCATCCCCAGCCTTTAGATCTTAGCCAAACAATCACTAGCCTTGCTTTCTATGATGATGAAGACTTGGGATTCAATGAGTCCTATGAGTCTCTCTACTCTTCCCCTACTCAAAGAGAGATGAGTGCTCCTGACACTCCCCTGTCAATCCCACATTATCTACCTTCCACTGAGGTGGATCTCCTGACCATATTAGGAGGTCCATATGGAAGAGGCTCTCACTTCTACAAGTGATTGCATCTTTAAGACTTCAACCATGGAAAAATCAGCCCACTGATACTCCATCTGAAGGGGTCAGTGAATAGAGGAAAACCAATAGCCAAGAACATGATGTTGGTTGTGAGACTAAGGACTTTGGTCCAATTATCTCACCCCCCAATGAATCTTCTTATGAAGAAGAGGGAATCTGAGACTAAAAGTGAAAAAACTATAAAAAAAACATGCACCTAGTTAGTCTCTAAGGTTAGTCACTTGGAATATCAGGTGACTACCTTACATAATAGGGTCAACGATCAACAACTTGGGATATCTTATCTCAAGGAGAAACTAAGTGGGAGACCATTAAGAAGAGCTCAACTAGTAAAACGAGAACCTGTGGATGTGATTGACCTAACTCCTAGCTCACCAATGCAAGAGGGTGATGCTACCAAAAAGGGGGAGAAAGTCTTTTCAATCACAGAACCTGGGAGTTCCTCACAGAGTATGGACACAAATGAATCACCATCCTCACTTGCAGTTGTTCATACTCAGCAACTTTCTTAAGTTCATATTGATATGGACTCTATAGACTCTTTCATTAGAGTCTCTTTGAGGAAGGGATATTAAAGGCTATGTCATCCCCACCTTGAACTACTATGAAGGTCTTGACCTCATTAACATGCCATTTCTCAACCCAAGCCAATCTAGATAAGCTAAAAAGTTGGCTTAAAGGATTCGAGACATGATTACTGAAGAGTTCAGCCTCAAAAGGAGTTAAAGGCAATTAGGAAATGTCATTGGTCAACTGGATGTTAAGGCAGACCCTAAGATTAGATTCATAGGGAAAACCTTGACTTAAGGCCTAGTGATAGAACCTAAGAGCCCTATTACACCTACATTTGCTTCAGAAATCCATTCCCTTGATGAGATACCTGCTGGTGAAGGTGTATCTCAACCTCTCTCTAGCTAGAGCATAGATGCTACTCCAAGCAATGAAGGCCAAAGCTCTCTCCACCCTAAGTCACAAAGATCTGTGAGTTATAAAGGGAAAAGGATGATGACTCCTGAGGAGATTGAGTAGGAGGAGAGGGAGAGGAAAAGGAAACTAAGGGAGAAAGTTTCTCTACAGGGTCTGCTTACTTTATTGAAGCTGCAATCAGGATGCTCCCAGACTAAGCACTCAAAATGATGAGTTAATGGTAGTTAAGATTGCTTAGTTCCAGACTAGGAACTATGATATTGATAATATCATCTCCCTCCCCTTAGAAGAATTGAATGAACTGGCTGACATGGAATTTTCAAGAGAGAAGAAGGAAGTAGAGGATGCATGATTGCTTCTTCAAATCAAAGAGGAAAGGAGACTGAAAAGGCTCTACAAACATGTTCCTACACTCCCCACCAAGTCTGATCCCTCAAAAAGTAGAGGTAAAGTTTGAACCTTTTGAGACAACATATCCTGGACCTCCTGCTAAATCTCAACAAGCTTCGTCTTCTAATCCACAGTAGGGTTCTATCTCCTCTCAATCTAAACCTGTGAGAGTGGAAAACCCAACTGAGAAAGACAAAGATGATTAACAAGGTGATGCAGGCCAGTCTTCTCAGCTAAAAGGTGCAAAGAGGAGAAAAAGGATGGCTTCTAAACCAAAGTCTTAGAAGAAGAAGAAATTAGCATCCATCTCCAAACATCAGGATGAGTTAGATCATCCAGAGGATGTGCATCAAGAGGAAGCTCCACCAACTCCAATTCAAGTAGCTCCTCTGGCATCAGGAAGACTCATCTTATACTAGACTTACACTACTAATCGAGAGAGTTGGCATGTGATCAAAGATCAAGGTATTGAAGATCTCTACACATTGCAAGACATGTTCAATCTATCTCTGATGATCTCTTTGAGATGAGAAGACACTTTGAAAATCTAAATGATCCTCACCATTTTATGAAGAAAGGAATGTTTCATCATCATAATGAGCACTATCAATATCTAAAGCCTTTAAATGTTTCGGTAGGATGAGCATAGGGGGAATTTGTATAGTTTCATATAAGGTTGATGCAATCCAAAACATCCAAACTCTATGTTGCATGCATGCACAGAAGTACTAAGTAGAATGCTTAAGAAGTTTCACACTATGCCTTAGAAAATATTCTAAGTGTGAAATCTTCTAAAGCCAAGAAAAATATTTTCCGTAGCCTAATATGAAGTCTTCCGAAGCTTCAAAGACAAAGTCTGCCGAAGCTTCAAAGAGAAAGTCTTCTAAAGCCAACTCATGAAGACAAATTTCTACCGAAGACTTTTGAATACATGCTTTATCTGATATACCTTTTACCATAAAGCTAAATCACCTTTTCTCTGCAACTCTGTTTAATTCACCAACTTTCACAAGTTAGTGAAAGGTCCATGATTTTGGTAAGCTATACATCAAAGTCTTGAGTTTGTTGCTTTCTACTTTATGTACTTTTATCCTTTTGTAATATATTAGGATGTGAGATATGGCATGTCATAGTCACTAGTCAAAAGGTATTTTGCCTTTTGACTCTACATTGACTTTGTTGTTGTCTAGATCATGTATCCAGCTGGCCTTCAAAGTACGGCTAGCTGTAGGATGTAGTATACAGTATCTTAGGTCCCTTTCATCTTTCCTTATGCTTTTCTAAACACTTGTAAGGAACTTTAGAGCAATATACAACATTTTTGAAAAACAAACACTTGTATTATTGTTCTTGATCTTGTTATTACTTTTGTTACATTGTATCAAAATGTGACTTGTTACTAGTTCCCCATTTGATTTGTTAAGTGTTCTAACTCACTCTCCTCATTGTGTGTTGTGTTATAAGTGACCATCCCTTAAACGATCCTACAGTTCTTATGAGCTGCATGAGCGAGAAAGATTCTGATTGCTTGGAGATGAGCCACAGGAGCAAATACTTCTATGTAATCAATTCCCTCCTCCTATGCAAAACCATGAACAAATAATCTGGATTTGTTCCTCACAATAATACCACGATCATCTGGTTTATTTTAAAACACACATTTGGTTCCAATCAAATATTTGTTTGATAGAAGATCAAAAAGTGTACATACTTTAAGCTATTAGAATTGTTAAAGCTCTAATTTCATTTACTCAACCCAACAAGGATCCTAAAGAGCTACAACATAGCAACATAAATATTTGGGTTTCAAGGAATGCAGTATATTGCTTCTCAAGTTCTATTACCAAGTGTTACGAAGCATATTAGAAAGTTACAAATACTTGAGATACTTATACTACATCCTACAGCCGACCATACTTTGAATGCCAACCGGATACATAAGACTAGACGACAGAATCAAATATTGAGTCAAAAGGTCGATTGCCTTTTGACTTGTGACTATGACATGCTATAGCTCACATCCTAGTATATTACAAAAAGCATAAAGTACATAAAGTAGAAAACTTAGACTCAAGACCTCAATGTATAGTTTTCCAAAAGCATGGACCTTTTCACCAACTTGTGAAAGTTGGTGAGTCAAACAGAGTTATAGTAGAAAGGTGGTCCAACTTTGTGGAAAAGTACATCAGATAATAACATGTACATAAAAGTCTTCGGAAGAAATCTGCCTTCATAAATTGGCTTCAGAAGACTTTGTCTCTAAAGCTTTGGAAGACTTCATCTTTGGCTTCGGAAGAGATTGGTCTTGGCTTCGAAAGATTTTATTCTTAGAATATTTCTGGTGTAAGGTGTAAAACTTCCAAATCATTTCTACTTCAGTAACTTAGTGCATGCATGTAGAGAGAATTTTGATGCTTTGAATGTTTTAACTGCATCAGACTTGTTGGAATCCTTACAAACTCCCCTAGGCTGATGCTACTAAAACATTTGAAGCTCTTCATTAGTTGACAGTCCTCATCATGATGATGACCAGGCCCTTCTTCATTAGATGGTCAGGATCACTCAGACTTTCATAGTATCTTCTCCTCTCAAAGAGTTCATGTAGAGGTAAGTTAAATAAGTCTTGCCGTGTGTAGACATTCAAACCACCTTGATCTCTAATCACGTGCCATATTCGGGATTAGTTATGAAGGTCCAGGATAAGATGGGTCTCTCAGAAGCAAGGGGAGCCACTTGAATTGGAGTTAATTAGGCTGCCTCTTCATGCACTTCCTCAGGTTGATCTGACTCACCCTAAGGTATGGAGGTGGATGGTTTAGGCTTCTTCTTTTTCTTTGACATTGGTTTAAAAGCCATCTTTTTTCCTCCTCTTTGAAGACTTTAACTTATAAGACTAGTCTGCAACACCTTGTTGATCAGTCTTGTCTTGCTCAGTTGGGTGTTCCTCCCTCACAAGTTCAGAAGGAGAGGGAGTTTGAGCCTGTTATGGATTAGAAGATGAAGCTTGCTAAGGTTCAGCTAGAGGTCCAGGTTGTGTTGTAGGCTTGTGGCACTCATGTAGTTGATCATATTGATCCTATCAGTCTCTTTGTCTAGATGAGGTTCTTGTGAAGCAACAACCTTTTGAGCAGGACTTTCTGAACTGGGGAGAGAGTGGGAACATGCTTGTATAATCTCTTTTGTGTCTTCTCCTCTTTGATTTGGAGAAGTAACTTTACATCCTCTGCTTTCTTCCTCTCTCTTGACATTTTCCAGTTCATCGAGCTCTTCTAAAGGGAGAGATATAATCTCATCAATGTCATAGTTCCTGGTTTGCAAGTAAGTAATCCTAACTGCCCACAACTCAATATCTTGAGTGTTTGGTATGGGGTGGCCCTGATTGCAGCTTCCATGAATCATGCAGAACCAGGGGAACTTTCTCCCCTTAGCTTCCTCTTCCTCTCTCTCTCTCCTCCTCCTCAATCTCCTCATAAGTCATTTTCCTTTTCCCTTTGTCACTCACAAACATTTATGACTCAAGGTGCAGATAGCTTTAGCCTTCATTGCTTGGTGTAGCCTCCAAGCTCTGGCCAGAGAGAGGTTGTGATACACCTTAACCAGCAGGTGATTCACTGAGGGAATGAATTGCTGAAGTAGTTGTTGGTGTGACAGGGCTCTTAGACTCTACTACTTTAATATCTTCTAATTGCCCCTGTCTACTTCTAAGACTGAACTCTTCGGCAATTCTATCTTGAATCCTTTGTGCCAGCCTGTCAGCTTTTCTAGATTGGCTTGGATTGACAAGTGGCATTTTGATCAGGTCAAGACCTTCATAGTAGTTCAAGATCTAGAAATTGAATACTTCTTGTTGCCCTTGAACTCTTTGAAGAATATGGACTCTTTTGTTTGCATCATACATCTACCCTATGATGTAAATGGAAGTTCTTTGAGGTGGAGATGATACTCCCCTTGGTATACCTTCCTTAAAAAGACACTGAATGAAGGAGTCTATTAAGTCCACATCAATGTGAACTTGAGGAAGTTGCTGAGTATGGATAGTTGCAAGTGAGGATGGTGAGTCCTTAATGTCCATGATCTGTGAATAACTCCCAGGTTTTATGTTTGTGATGACTTTCTCCCCCTTTTTTGTAGCATTACCCAGTTGCATAGGTGAGCTAGAGGTTAGATCAAACACATTCATAGGTTCTTGTGTTCCTGGTTGAGCTTTTCTTAAATGTCTCGAAGCTAGTTTTTCCTTAAGATAAGATATCTTAAGTTGTTGATCATTGACCCTATTTTGCATGGTAGTCACATGAGATTCAAGATGACTAAACTTGGATACTAGATAGGTGCATGTTTGTGACAGTTTTTCCTTTTTTAGCCTCAGATTCCCCTCATCTTCATCACAAGAATCATGGGGGATAAGAGAATTGAACCAAAGTCTTCTCCCTCACCACTAGCATGAAGTTCTTGGCTGCTGGTTTCCTCTGCTCAATGACAACTTCAGTTGAAGTGTCAATGGGCTAAGTTGCCATGGTTGTGGTCTTAATGATGTAATCAATTGCTGAAGTGAGAGCCTCTTCCATATGGATATCCTGAACAGGTTCAGAAGTATCCACCTTAGTGATAGGTGACTGTTGTGGGCTAGACATAGGTGACTCGGGAGTACTCATCTCTCTTTGAGTAGGGGAGGAGTAGAGAGACTCATGGTACTCACTAAAATCTAAATCTTCATCACTATAGAAGTTAAGGTTTGGGATTGGGTGATTTAAGTCTAGAGGTTGGGGATGTTAATTGTCCCCTTAAGGTTGTTCTCTTGAGGATTGAGACTCAGAGTGAAGGCTTAAGGCAGTTTGGCTTGTGAGTTCATCAGGCTGACCATTAGGAACCTTAGTACTAATCTTTGAAGTAATAGGAGTGCTTTGCTCCTAAGGAGAAGTAAGAGCTCAAGTATCCACTTCCTCCTATATGGGTAAGTATATGGTGGCCTACACAGTCTAAATAGCTTGAGCAGGGGTTCGTTTGGATTTTCTTTTGTAGGTGTGGGTGATTTGAGGTCTTTTTGGTGGTCTAGAGGTAGAAGGTGTGGGTTCAACACTAGCTTGTGTTGTTAGGTTGTCACCTTGAGCAATGAGCTCTATCATTTTAGGGACAAGGGCTATTTCTTCCCCTGAGAAGCCAACAGTTGGTTTGTTCAGAATTTTAAAGATGGCGGGCTTCATCTATCCCAATCTAAGGATATTACCTGTTTCCTCAACTGTGAGCCCAGTTCATAGTTGAGAATGTATTGATCATATTTAGGAAACATGTAATACTCTAAGGAGTCCAAGTTGGCAAGTAAATTTGTATAAACATGCTGAGTGTACCTGAACTTGACCCCCTAAACCATTCCAAGCACTATGAAGGAGAGATGTTCAGGAATCTGGTCCCACCCACCATGCTTGTTGGACAAGCTATGGATAACCACATGAAACATGTATATCCACTAGGATAAGACCTTCCCTTTCTTGAAGGTCTTTACAGAGAAATCTCCCTCATAGCCCATCTGCTCAAAGGAATTATTTACAGCTTCGTTTGGAAAGAACAACTCACTTTCTTTATTATCCAGCTGAAGATGATTGTTGATGATGGCTGGAGTGATGAACATCGTCTTCCCCTACATTGTGGCAGATAGTGCCTTCTCCCCATCTGTAATAACCTCTTGGCAGGTCTTCCAAAATTCAAGCAAGTGATCCTCATACAGAGTAGGATCAATGGTAAGGGAGTTGATGTAATTTGACAGAGCCAGAAAACGGCAAATCTCTAAGAAACTATCATCTTTCTCAGAGGTCAACAAAGCAACCTCGTTGTGTTGCCTGTGAAGTTGCATGGAGAAATTAGGGTTGTTTCTGAGGTTTAGATTGGCCATTTTCAGAAGCTTAAGGGTGAAGGAAGATTAAGAACAAAGGCGGTTTAGGTGAATTTAGGTTAGAGAAGAAATGCAGATGAAGAAGATAGTTAAAAAGAGAGTGAACCATTGGGTTAATGTGTGAAAAGGATTTGAGACAAAGTAATGAAAGAGGATAAACTTTGAAATCTGGAAGTCGGTCCCACCTCTGAAAAAGTAGTTTTCTTTATCACAAAAAGTAGATTTCTTGGATGTCTAGAAATCTTCCAAAGGTTATTTTGCTTCAGAAGTTCTTGAAGAGGAGCTTCGGAAGGCAAATTGGCTTCCGAAGATATTTCAAAGATTTTTAAGAATTTCGCTTTGGAAGAGAAATATGCTTTCGGAAGAAAGTTGTTCTTATAAAACATACAAATCCTTAAGTTGATTTTAAGCTTCGAAAGATATTTCATAAATTTCTTCCGAAGGTAAATTGTCTTAAGTAGATATTTATTTGCTAAGACATAAGTTTCTTCCGAAGGTAACTTTAAATATTCTAAAGGATAAAGAGATCAAAATTTTTGAAAATCTAAGGAATGTCTTTTTAAAAAGATTTTACTTCCAAAGAGAACAAAGGGTTTATGAAAGTGACAAAAATAGACAACTTAGGAAACACATGTTTTAGAAATAATATAATTTAGTTTTAAGAAAAGCTACTCAAAGTTAATCATCCTAATAGTTGATACAAGATATTTAAATCTTCGTTCATTAAAAGCTTTGTTGAACAGATAAGCATATTGTTTATTTGTGTTAACTTTGACTAGTTTTATTAATCCCTTTTCAAAGTTATCCCTAATTAAATGATACTTGATATTGATGTGCTTTGTCCTTAAGTGTTGTATAGGATTTTCTATGATCGAGATAGCATTATTGTTGACTATGTGGATAGGAGTCTCCTTGAAGTTAAATCCAAAGTCCAGCATCTGATTTAGAATCCAAAGTACTTGAACATAGCAGCTTGCAGCAGCAATATATTTAGCCTCATTAGTTGATGTAGACACATAGATTCTTTCTAACATTGCCATGAGACTATCCTTCCACCAAGAAATTGACATCCCCCTAATGTAGACTTTGCAGTCATATTGTAGGCACCATAGTCAATATATGTATAAGCATACAAATTAATGTAAGAGTTATTTGGATACCAAAGGCCGAGTGATGGAGCACCATTGGGATATCTTAGAATTGTTTTGACAGTGATTAGGTGTGACTTCTTGGGGTTGGGTTGATATCTTGCACAGATGCATGTAGGAAACAAGATATTAGCCCTGCTAGTTGTGAGGTAAATAAGAGACCTAATCATTGCCCTAAATAGATGCTTATCAACACACTCCCCCTCAAGTTCAGGCCCAAGGGAGTGATTTCTAACTATGGGTGTCTTAGCAACCTTTCAATTAGTCATGTTGAATTTTTGAAGTATGTCCTTAACAAATTTACACTAACTTATGAAGATGCCATTGTCAACGTGCTTCACTTGAATTCCTAGAAAGAAATTGAGTTCCCCCATGTCACTCAATTCAAACTTGTCTTTCATCAGCTTTCCAAAGTCTTTGCAGTTCTTTGAATTAGTTGACCCAAAGATAATGTCATCCACATATACTTGAACTAGCATAATGTCTTCTCTTGTTCCTTTGATGAAGAGAGTTCCATCAATAGTACCCCTCTTATAGCTATGCTAACAAAGATACTATGATAGGGTCTCATACCACTTCCTTGGTGCTTGGTGCAGCCCATAAAGAGATTTATCAAACTTGGGGACATAATCAGGATGATCGGGATCTTCCAATCCAAATGGTTGTTTGACATACACGTTTTCATCAATCACCCCATAAAGAAACGCACACTTGACATGAAGCCGGTCTACCTTGAAGTTCTTGGATGCAGCAAAAGCTAGGAATATCCTGACAGCTTCAAGTCTTGCTAAAGGAGCAAAGACATCTATGTAGTAAATTCCCTCTTCTTTAGTATATCGTTGAACACCTAGTCCATCCTTGTTCTTGATGACAAGTCCTCTATCATCTTTCTTATTTCTGAACACCCATTTGGTTCCTATAGTAGTCTTCCCATGAGGATGTGGATAGAGGATCTAAACCTTTTGCCTTTTGAATTGAAGCAACTACTCTTGTATAGCTTCAATGCAACTTCCTGTTGGATCCTTTATGCCCAAGACACATAGAACATTGATGTGGTTAGTACGTTATGATCCAAGTCGGGTCATACCCAATAACAAGCTTAGCAAACACCAATTAATATTTAGTTGATGATATGATCATGCAATTAAATAAATACACCATTTTAGAAAATGGGTTTTCTAAATAGATTGTGTGTGAGAAAGAACAACTTATAAGGATAATTTGTTCATGGATATTATTTGTAATGTTGTTTAATTT
>BJCM01264711.1:0-11208 GCA_018326385.1 Flaveria bidentis
ATAGTTAATAATTGTACATATATTCGACATTACATGGTAGCTACAAAGTTCAACTAACCACAACATACAAGTAAATTGCCATAAGTTTACAAGAATTAAACGTTTACAAGTGCAATGGTTATATAGTAACATGTTTCACCCCAAAGTGTGAAAATATGAAAAAGGGGTATAGAAATACTCACATGGAAAACTCACAAGTATTGTGATGGTTGTAGAGTACATAAGAAAGCTTGGATGTTTAAGAGTCAAAGGTGATATCCTAAATGACAAAAGGAAACAATAACTTGAGTTTGAAATTCATTACAAGAAGTTAGGACGCTTAGGAATGCCAATAAGCGAAAGGTAGATTGATAAATGATTATTGTACCAATTTTAGATCATGGACAGAATGTTTGATACATGTTTGAACAGGTTTTAAAAATAGCAAACGGTTTCATAAAAATATAAAAATTTATAGTTGACTATTTCAAAGTCTTCCGAACAACTTTCATTTGGAAATATTTTTATGAAAAGATTCGTAAATAGGTCAAAATAGCAGCACAAGACAGAAGGTCCTGAAATGCGCACCTATCTTGTGAAGGCTATAGTTGAGTCGTGCGATTGAGTTTGAAGACGTATAAACTTTCGTTAAAAATTCAATTCAATGAAATTAACATTATAGTCTGAGTTTATTTAAATTTAGTTTGTTATGATCAAGTTATGGTCGGTTGAAGTAAGATTATATTCCGCCAAAATTGTAGTAAGGCACTTATGTGCACTTTTAAAATCATTAAAGCATGAAACGGGTTAGATCAATTTATTATGTCAATATATGGTATATTAGTCTTCATTTGAGTTATAAAAATATTCTAAGACTTTAGCATAGCCCTCATTTAGAAAAATAATCTTGTGGAATAACCGAATGCGGCGGCATAGCCGTCCATATGCAAACGGGATTCTTTGTTTATGGTAGTGTGTTGTTAGCTTGATTTAGGAATGCTAATGATTGTTATAAGATTAGTGATTATTAAAATATAAATGATCAAATGATAATAATTAAAATAAAAAGAGATTTGGTAGAAGAAAGAATAATAGTAAGAACATAAAGTCATGAGAACAATTGGATGTTAGGATGATTGAAATGTATAATATAAAAAAAATAAAAGATTACCTTAGTATTAAGAATTCTTGAAATTTCTTGTAAAATAAAATTCTTCAAATTGATCATAACCAATAGATAAAAGAAAGATATGAGAGTGAGACTTTTAGAGAATGAGCAAATGAAAAGTGAGGCTTAAGCCTTGCTTTTATACTTGAGGTTAGGAGTAGGTTATGAATGATGTTAATGGTGATTTATAAGTCTTTTAAAAAGGGGGTTATGATTGGAATTTGAAATAAATATAGAATTAAATAACTTAAATAAATAAAAAAATAATTATAATTTAAAATTTAAATTCATGAAGACTCTAATTTTAATAACTTTTTTTATAAAATATTTATAGACTTTATAAAACCAATTTGAATAATCAATCAAATTATTTATTTGTTAATCTTTATAACTTGTATAAAATTTTCAAACTTTATAATTTGATTATTTATTTTCAGTATTTAAAATTCATAATTACTAATAAAACTTTAAAAGTTTATTAAAATTCATTTTATAACTTATAAGTTTTAATAAGTCTTTTCCGTTTAGTTATTTGTTGTAACATGATTAATAAAATTTATAACTTTATGAAAAATAATTATTTATCAATCAATAAGTTGATTACATATTTAATGTATTTGATCCATTTATTAAGTAAATTAATAATGGAAGCTCAAAATGAGTTTGGGTTTGGGTTTTAACTTGGAAAAATGGTGGATGTTACAGATTGTGCATTCTGTCTTACATCACTAGTTACTTTGTTCTCTAACATACAACATGAATTGTCATCTCTTATATACTTATGTATTGAAAACTATGGGAATCTCACCAACATTATTGTTGACCTTTTATTTTTAACATATTTCAGGAAATACTCAAGTATGATTACTACTTTGAAGCTTATCACATCTAGGATTGGACCTAGAGAAATAAATGGATGAACTTGTCACATTTAACTTTTGTACATAATGTTATCTTTGTTTGAGACTTATGCTTGTAACGTTGCAATTGAAACTTATGAATAATATATTTGGATTTAATAATAGCATTATGTGGTTGTGAACAATCTTAACTCTCACATCTTGACGTTTCTGCCGTCAAGGTTGGGGTGTGACAGAGACAATTGAAGGTCCATGAGGTGAATTACACAACACATGATCTCGAGCTTGGAGCTGTCGTGTTTGCCTTGAAGATTTGGAGACATTACTTGTATGGTACTTAATGCATTGTCTACATCGATCACAAAAGCCTTCAACACGTCTTTAATCAAAAAGATCTCAATATGAGACAACGTCGTTGGATGGAGTTGATTAGTGACTACGATTGTGACATTCGATACCATCCTGGTAAGGCAAATGTTGTAGCCGATTCTCTAAGTCGAAAGAGTCACAACAAGACAATCTCGTTCCAAGAAATTCGCGATCGACGACAATGGTTTAACACGTTGGGTGAGTTTGATACTGAGATTCGACTAGATGTCAACGAGACTACTGTGTTGTTACAAAACCTGAGAATAGATAGTGACATCGAGTCTAGTATCTTGGAGGCTCAACAAATGGTGCAATGAGAAGGAAGAATGAAGGATGAACTGGAGCATAATCTTTTAACCCGATTGGAAACGAAACCCAATGGGTTGATGTACTTCGCAAATCGAATTTGGATTCCAAATTGTGATAATCTTCGTACCTTATCATGAACGAAGCTCATCAAACTCGTTATTCTATTCATCCTGGTTCCGATAAGATGTACATGGACCTACGTGGTCAATATTAGTGGCCTGGAATGAAGAAAGATATAGCGACTTATGTAGCTAAGTGCCTCACTTGTACGAAGGTTAAAGCCGAACATCAACGTCCAAGTGGATTACTTGAGCAACCCGAGATTCCTATGTGGAAGTGGGAACACATATCCATGGACTTCATAACCAAGCTACCCTGAACCTCTCATGGACATGATAGCGTATGGGTGATCGTTGACCGATTGACCAAATCGGCACATTTCATACCCATACGTGACACTTACAAGACATCAAGGTTGCCTCGGATATATGTTGATGAGATTGTAAGTTGTCATGGGGTACCTTTGCATATCATATCCGACTGAGACGCTCGTTTCACTTCGCATTTTTGGTCGTCTATGCAAGAACTCTTGGGTACTCAACTGAATCTAAGCATGGCTTACTATCCTCAAACTAATGGTCAAATCGAGCGAACGATCCAAACCTTAGAGGATTTGTTATGCCTGTGTCTCCTTGACTTTGGTGGTGATTGGGATACACATCTACCGCTCGCGGAATTTTCGTATAACAATAGTTACCACTCGAGTATCAAGATGGCACCATTCGAAGCACTTTATGGTCGTAAATGTCGTTCCCTGATTTGCTGGACCGACATTGGGGAATACTTCATCACTGGTCCTGAACTTATACAAGAGACTACCGATAAAGTTTCTATCATCCGCAAGAACCTTGAAGTGGCAAGAAGTCGACAAAAGAGCTATGCTGATAAGCGACGTAAGCCATTGGAATTCCAAGTTGGGGAGATGGTTCTTCTTAAGGTTTCACCGTGGAAAGGTGTTGTTCGCTTTGAAAAGAAGGGTAAACTGGCTCTGAGATTTGTAGGACCTTTCAAAATCCTGAAAAGGATTGGGAAATTGGCTTATAAACAGGAACTACCTTCCGACCTTAGTGGAGTTCATCCTGTGTTCCACGTCTCAAATTTGAGAAAGTGCTTGGCTGACGAAAGTCTGCATGTCTCGTTGGAAGACATCCAGATTGACGAGTCATTACATTTTGTCGAGAAACCTGTTGAGATCATGGACCGCATTATGAAGAAGACTAGAACCACAACAACCCCAATCGTCAAGGTTCGTTGGGAGAATAAGCGTGGCGCTGAGTTTACTTGGGAACATGAGGAAGACATGAGGAATAAATACCCGTTCTTATTCGTATAGTTTCATTTTCTCTTAATTTCGGGACAAAATTCTTTTAAGTTGGGGAGACTGTAACATCTCGTATTTTTGTTAACTATGTAGTTAGTTTCGTTTATTATGTAAGGGCCATTTTTGTCAATTATGAAACTTATGGTGTGATCATGCCTATTTCTTTGGTTGTCTTTAATTCTTTTTAATAACTAATGATAATAGTAATAATACTATTAATAATAATAATAATATCACTAATAATAATAATACCAATAATGATAACAATGCTAATAAGATTGACAATAATTACTATTATAACAATAATAATAACCAAGCTTATGTTAATAATAATAATAATAAGTTGTAATATGTTTATAAACGTTTGAGACTTGTAATGCACTTGCAATTCATCTTTATATTTTGTCATGGTTATTTGTGTGTTGTAAGTGATTATATGAGATACATAGTTTGCTTACAATTATTAACTATTGCTAGCCTGGCGACGTCTTAGATCTGTGGGCCTGACAAGCCTATTTGGTGCTAAAGTCGAGGTATTGCCGGCTCCTAATGACGTATGCTTATTCATCATGGGAACCAAATACACTTAGCCAATCTTATATACGTGTAATCAAGTCAAGGTTTGGTTGTAACGATATGTGATCTATAACCTTACTAACTTATAACCTATGATATGAATTGCTACTTGTAACCTTATCATATTATGTATGAAAACCTTGGAAACTCACCAACTATTTTTAGTTGACCTTTTATTTTTATCATGTTTCACGTAATCCTCAAGTTTAAAGTGAACTTTTGAAGCTTGCAATAATCTAGGACTTGGACCTAGTTAATGAAATAACTATATTTTGTTATGTTATGTTTGAACTTATTTCATGTTTGAGACTTGTGTTTGTAATTCCTTTTGAAACTTATAATTTGAATATTTACATTTAAATATAGCGTTATGCGGCTGTGAACAATCTTAACCCTCACATCTCGATGATTCTGCCGTCAAGGTTGGGGTGTGACACCTCGTCCTGACAATATGAATGTGGTTCAAAGCATGTGGATTTTCAAACACAAATACAAGCCCGACGGCTCTCTTGAGCGCTACAAAGCTCGGTTACTGTGTGACGGCCGCTCTCAACAAGTGGGCATTGATTGTGGGGAAACATTCAGCCCGGTAGTTAAACCTACTACTATCTGCATCCATCACTCTTGGTCAGTTCACCAACTAGACGTCAAAAACGCTTTCCTACACGGAGGACTAACGGAAACCGTGTACATGCATCAACCAACCGGGTTTAGCGATCCGCATCTTCCCAATCATGTGTGCTTATTGAAAAAGTCGCTCTACGGGTTGAAACAAGCTCCCCGCGCTTGGTATCAACGCTTCGCGGATTATGTGTTTACATTGGGCTTCCAGCATAGCCAGTGTGACCACTCCTTATTTATATATAAGAAGGATCGGGATCTCGCTTATCTATTATTGTACGTTGATGATATCTTGCTTATCACATCTTCAGATGCTCTCCGACACCATTTTATGTCTTTGCTATTAATGGAGTTTGCAATGAAAGACTTGGGCCCGCTCAGTTATTCTTGGCATCTCGGTCACGCGCACCCCCGGGTCCTTCTTCTTGGATCAACAAAAGTACGCTAGGGAAATTCTTCAGCGCGCAGGCATGGAAACATTCCACCCCACTGCCACACCCGTTGACACACAACAAAAACTCAGCTCCTCTTCTGGTGAACAGCTTGCATATGCTACTGAGTACAGACGATTAGCGGGTGCGTTACAATATTTAACGTTCACCCGCCCCGACATCACCTACGTCGTGCACACCGCGCACGGCTCACATGAATGCTTTAAAACGTGTTCTGCGATATCTCAAATGCACACTATCGCATGGGTTAAACATCACTCGGTTGTCGTCCCCAGCCTTGACCGCCTACACGGACGTCGGTTGGGCAAGTTGACCGGACACAAGACGATCCACCTTGGGTTATTGTGTCTATCTTGGCGACAACCTTCTCTCATGGTCCTCCAAAAGACAACTTATTGTTTCTTGATCCAGCACCGAGCCGGAATACCGGGGCGTTGCTAACGTTGTTTCCGAGATTTTTTTGGGTTCGTAACCTACTGTTCAAATTACATCGGCCTCCCACACATGCTAGTTTAGTCTACTATGAAAATGTCAGTGCTATTTACTTATCTGGCAACCCCGTCCAGCATCAACGCACCAAACATATTGAACTGACATTCATTTTGTTCGTGAACAGGTAGCTCGAGGACAAGTTCATATATTACATATCCCATCCCGGTTTCAGATTGCTGATATATTCCCGAAAGGTCTACCTCGTGTTCTATTCGATGATTTTCGAGACAGTCTCAACATCCGTGCACCTCTTGCTTCGACTGCGGGGGTCTATTAGATCAACCCGATAAAAACTGATTTCCCTTATTGATTGTGGTAGTTGAGATATATCTTGTATTTGAAATTCAAAATAGTCACAATAGATAAAGGGTAGATCAGATTGATTGTACTATAAATATGGGTTCATATTTTGGAATAAAGATCATCAAATTCCATAAACTCTATTAGATTTGATAAATTTTAAGAAGTTAAGATTTATCTAGTGATGCATTAAAGAATATGTACCAGGCCTGCATCATAGCATGAACCTCAATTTGTTTTATCATCTTCGATCTCACCACTATGTTTCATGTGCTCTTCTTGTGAACATGCAAATCAAGAAACCTTAGGGATAAAACTAAATATGCCTAAATCATAATAGTTATAAACAAAAAGATTATATAACCACAAATCAAAATAATCCAAAATGAGAATCAATTAAGAACTCATACTAAATATAAAGAAGGGAGATGATAATCTACTCTAATAATCCTTTACATGTATGAACACGTGTCATTCTGACGTTAACCCTTAGCACAATTTTCCCGCCCATCATTCCTTCCTCTCTCGATGGGTCTATTAACCCAACTTAAATGAACAACGACATCTGATTTTCAACAACCCACCGAAACCCTAGGTTACTCCAACAATATCCGTCATCTCATCCACAATCGATTATATAGGAAGATTGTTAACCCACAATTGAATATGGATTAAAGCTTATCGGTAATTGATTCCTCTCAATAAGTATGTTGTTAATGGAATTTCTATTTTCTCTTGATTATGTTTTCAAATCTTGATCTCATAATGTAAATACCAGTTTGATATTTTGATTTTGTTTAAGTTTTTCATTATGGTTTCTTTTTTGATTCTTTCATTTTAGGTAAAGGTTCTTTGCAGTCTGTATGTTCTTATTCGATTACCTAATTTATGTTGACTATGTATTGTGATACCGATTTGATCGATGTCATGAAATTGAAGTCCCAGATATACTCTCAAGTTTGATTTTGATTTATAAAATGACCCCTTATGGGATTGTAGTAGATGAAGACTTCCACAGAGGTATCATGCAATGATTAAATTAGAAAATTTATTAAGTTCTTTTATATTCATCTTCTTAATATTCACTTTGAGTATTCTTTGTTAACTACCATTTCAAGGTCTTGAAGATTTTAGAATCTTGAAGGGTTGTGCACACTGTGAATCTCGTAATAATGTTAGATTCATCAATGAAGGACATGGTAATGAACATCATTGTTTTATACCATGTAAAAGTGGTTGAATACTTACTTTCTCTAATAAAGAGCTTAATATTGTTTTTTATATGTTTTTTTGAGCAATCCTTACGGGTTCTTAGAGATTGTTTCATCCTCGCCACTGATAATGAAACAGGTTCTCTAGTTGCTCGTATTCAAAATGCCCATGAGTAGGTGTCTTTATTTTTTATAAGAGGTTGCTAATTTATCCGTATACAAAAAAAGTAATAGCACAAGTAATGTTTCAAAAATATTTCTTCTTTTTCCAAGCGGATGCATTTTGTCAGAGATTCAACGCAAAGAAGAAAGTGTTTATTTTTCTTGCCCGTGTGTCATGGTTTTTTGTTTGAGAGACTTTACATAGATGGTTATTTTGTGACTGAGTAAAATCTAATGTGTTTATTTGTGTTTTTCATATTTTATAGTATTAATATATATATATTTATATTGAAGTTCATAAAAGACACAACACATTGCAAAAGGTCGTGAATTTTAAATCTTGAGAGGAATCACTTTATTGTTGAATTATCGTCTCCTTTTTTGATATCGTCTCACTTTATCGATCAAATCGGTATCACAATACATTTTAAACATAAATTAGGTAATTGAATAAGAACATACAGACTGCAAAGAACATTTACTTAAAATGAAAGAATCAAAAAAAGAAACCATAATGAAAAACATAAACAAAAATCAAAATATCAAACTGGTATTTACCTTTTGAGATCAAGATTTTGAAAACATAATCAAGATAAAATAGAAATTCCATTAACAACATACTTATTGAGAGGAATCAACTGCTGATAAGCTTTAATCCAGATTCAATTGTGGGTTAACAATCTTCCTATATAATCGATTGTGGATGAGATGACGGATATTGTTGGAGTAACCTAGGGTTTCGGTGGGTTGTTGAAAATCAGAGGTCGTTGTTCATTTAAGTTGGGTTAATAGACCCATCGAGGGAGGAAGGAATGATGGGCGGAGAAATTGTGCTAAGGGTTAACGTCAGAATGACACGTGTTCAAACATGTAAAGGATTATTAGAGTAGATTTGTTTTTATTGTTTTTAATCTAGTTTAATGACTCAAAATAATGCAAAAAAACTAATATGGTCCACACGGAGTTGATGTGTGTGTTCTTAAACAAGGTGACTCGGGTTTTGTGGTTCTCTTTTCTTCTCTAAATATTATTTTTAATACTCTTATTTGGTTTTTTTAATTTATTTTTCTGGTTTTTTATTATTCAGATATTCCTTTTTCGTTTTTCATTTACTTTATGTTTTTGTCTTGCCTTGAAACATAAGTTAAACCTGCTAGTTAATTTAATACAAAACGTATCTAGTAATGCAATTAAATAATTTTAATATGTGTGCGTGAGAAATGTGTTTCGCAGTATTATTATATAACAAATTAAAATGGTTTTTGATAATAATAACATCACCATTAGCGTCGTCCTCAAGAATCGTATGAAAATTCCGGTCCTATGCAGGTGGAAAAAAAAGACTCTGTAATATAAACTCAATAACTAACATACAAAATTTTTGGCTTTAGAGAAGTAGAAAAAAAACGAGACCATATTTAAATCAATCGGTTTGCTTGACCTCCTGTGTTTTGATCATTATTTTACCACTCTCACCTCAAATCACCAAGTTATTTATATCGGACTTTATATGGGTTAAACATTTTGTATATGTAAATGGTAGTGGGATAAAATAGTTAAATGTTAATGGACAATGTTTATGGGTCTTAAAATTTTAAAATGCAATTGGTTTTTTAATGTGGCAATAGGCTTAAGTGTTTAAAAGGTATATATCTTTTTTTAATATACATATATATATAACATAAAAATGGTAAAGGAATTTAAAGTCCCTGTGAGATCGGACCTTGGGCAGTCGCCCATCCCGTCCCCCTTAAAGATGGCCCTAGCCACCACACACTACCTCTTTTCCATGACATTTTAAACCTGGTTAGTTGTTTGGTATAAACATGGTGTAATGTTACGATTTTTGGAAGTTGATAGTTTAATGAGTGTAAGGACATCACATGCGATTGTTCTTGACCATCACATTCGTGTAAAAGGTTGATGATCGGTGGCGAAGCTTGAACCAAAGATAGGGACGAGGGTGAAAGTAAACTATTATAGGGGGCATATTCTATATTTATTAAAAAAAATTCACTACCGGACTGAAAATTATACTATCGAGCATAAATTTACACTACTGATAAAAAAAAGATGGGAGACGGGGCCACCCGACCGCAAAGAAGCTTCGCCCCTACTGATGATACCTCCCCCACCCCACTACCCCATGATGGAGCTCTTGGAACATGTAGGTCTCATAGTTATAGAGCACAAATAACATAAAGGGAACTCAAGGGCATTTTAAAAGAGTAACATCTTGTCACACCCCAACCTTGACGGCGAAATCGTCGAGATGTGAGGGTTAAGATCGTTCACAGCCACATAACGCTATATTTAAATGTAAATATTCAAATTATAAGTTTCAAAAGGAATTACAAACATAAGTCTCAAATATGAAATAAGTTCAAACATAACATAACAAAATATAATATTTTTATTTCTTTAACTAGGTACAAGTCCTAGATTATTGTAAGCTTCAAAAGTTCACTTTAAACTTGAGGATTACCTGAAACATGATAAAAATAAAAGATCAACTAAAAATAATTGGTGAGTTTCCAAGGTTTTCATACATAATATGATAAGGTTACAAGTAGCAATTCATGTCATAGGTTATAAGTTAGTAAGGTTATAGAACACATATCGTTACAACCAAACCTCGACTTGATTACAAGTATATAAGATTGGCTAAGGGTATTTGGTTCCCATGATGAACAAACATACGTCACTAGGAGCCGACAATACCTCGGCTTTAGCACCAAATAGGCTTGTCAGGCCCAAAGATCTAAGACTTCGTCAGGCTAGCAATAGTTAATGATTGTAAATAAACTATGTATCTCATATAATCACTTACAACACACAAATAACCATGACAAAATATAACGATGAATTGCAAGTGCTTTACAAGTCTCGAACGTTTATAAGTGTATGATGTATAAGTATCATGTTTCACCCCAAAATAGTATGAAAAATGTAAAAAAGGGGCAAGGAAACTCACATGATGAATAAGTATATAATAGACGATTAATAAGAAATATAGTATTCTTTGTTCCAACGTAATCTTCACAATGCACCTAAAATAATATATATTTACAAGATTAAATTTTAATTGGAAAGAATTTAACGAATCAACGATGTAAGGCCCCGTTCCCGGAAACCTCACAGTTGGTCAATCATAGCAATTAAAACATTAAACATTTCAATTATACAAACTTAAGCAGCGGAAATGATTTATCAAAAACCATTCATTTCATTTAAAACATTGTTGTTAAGCAATACATCATCATTTATCTATTTACAAAAGAATTGTTTTACTGCATTACAAAACAACAGTAACATAGAATACGAATGG
>BJCM01264716.1:0-22249 GCA_018326385.1 Flaveria bidentis
GGCTCAGTCGTACGAATGAAGACTGTAACCTATAAATACCACTTAATTCGTGGAATAACGTGAGACTTCAAGAATTCACAACCCTAGCCGTCCAAGTTCGTCTAGTTCGTCCCTTCCAAGTTCATAGAACGTTTCTGATCATTCCAAGTCTATTCTTAACGTATTCAAATCGTTAGGATTGATTGGATTAATGTTTTCCCTGATTAGATCGCCAATCAAATAGGATTCCGCACTATTTGATCAGGTTTCACGTTGAATCAGTTAGTACTCCATACGCCGACGGTCCTAACAAGCTCATTGATTATCAGGCTCAGCAGATGGCTGCACAGGGTCAGCAAATTGCCTAACTCCAGGAGCATCATGTCCAATCATCAAGGAGGATAGAGGAGTTGGAGGCTGCAAACAAGTCTAAGATGCTCAAACTGAAGGGTTCGAAAGATGAGCCTCTGAAGATTGGGGAGGGTGATGACGGTGATGACGATAATGATAAGGATGATGATAAGGATGAGACAGAAGGAGGAGGTGATGAGGGAGCAGGAGATGGAGGAGACGATGAGGAAGGAGGTGATGCATCTGCATCGAGTGCCATACAAGCTAGAGAGAGGCTTACCAAGAAGACTCAGGATTAGGGTGCCTCGACCTCAGCCCCGCCTGCAGAAAAGCACATGATTCAGGATAAAAGTAATGTTTAGATGTTTATATAATTTTAAATCTTGTGCAATTGAATAATGTAATAAACTTATGTACTTAATGTTTATATATATATATTTGTTATTTAATTATCTTTATTATTGACAAATGATTGATGTGTTAAATGTTTAAATCAAACAGATCAACCATCTCAGCAAGACCAGTATGATGTTGCTCCCTTATAGCAAATCAAGTCTCAATTCACTATGATACTTGATTTGCAAGGGATTGTCAGGAGGTTTGTGAGTTATACTCCTAAAGAAAGACAAATAATTCATGACCTTACTGATGAGCAACTGGCTGAGATGTTCCGGCTAAATCCAGATGAAATTGTGAAGGATGCTCCAACTGTTGAAGTTGCAAGTGACGACGAGCTGAATGACGTAGACGACTTCGAGTTCGAGGATGTCACGGTGGAGCATTATCCTGAGTATACTAATAGAGAGGGAAATGTAGTCCCTAATCTGGGTGATACTCTCGTCAGTGATACTTTCGATGATCTGGATCAGATCGAAAGCGAATCTGAAAAGAAAGAAGGTCAAGCCTAAGCCTCAGACGCCGAAGTGAACATCAAAAAAGGCTGAATAGGCGGCATGTTTTGCATAGATCAAAGCCTAACGCACTGCTCCAAAGCCGAGTGCCTACACCAAGCTCTACAAAGTGAAGAAGCATCTGAAGGTGTCAGGTAAGATCATAGCGTGGGAATATTTTGATGATCTGAATGTCTATGCTATCAAGAGGGAGAAAGGAATCGAGTACTTCAAATTCCCATGCGATCTGAAGACTCTACCCGGTTTTGAGCTCAACCAGGTGGTCAAACTGAAGCTGTTATATGATGATCCAAGAAAAATGTCAGACTGGTTTGAAGCTGCATTGAAGAAAGAGTACCACACCAGGTGGGTCAACTTCAAACCACAACAACCTACAAGTTACATCAGAAGGTTTGAAGTTGATGCCATTACTAGAAAGCCAAAGATAGTGCTCAAGTGGAGTCCTCTACGCACAATGTTAAGAATCCCTTTAAGGGAAATGCCACAGGACTTCACTCCACATTTTAAGTGGTGGTAATATGATTGGAGAACAGGTGAGGCGGTCATAGTTCTGAACATAGATGGAAATATGGAAACTATCAGGGTATTTGACCTAATGTGGCTAACTAACTTGTCTTATGACAATGTATATACTTTATACAAGTGGCCACTGTTCTAAGACATGCAAGATATTGTACAAGCCCTCCAATTCCAAAATGTTATAAGGCTCTGTTTCGCATTTGAGATACATGTTGGAGCTACAAGAGAGGAGAAGTACAAGAAATTTGAAGAGCTGATGAAGAATGTTAGACAATAGTGTAAACTAGGTCCAAGGGGGAGTTTGTAGATACATGTGTAGCTAGTTTAGGAGCTTAAATGTAAAATGTCTATTATGTCTTACGTATATGTAACAAATGGGTATGAATGAAATGTAATGTGTTGGGTATGCTTAAAATGTTTAATATTTCATTGATTATTGTGTGATAATGCAAATTGAACTAACTATATAGGTTTGTGGCTGTTTACATAGTTCTTAGTCAATAATGATTGAGAAACGTACTTAAACTTAATAGTGTGAAGTTCTCATGTGAATGGTCCATGCTAATGGACCATATGCATGAATACTTCATGCTAATGGACAAGTCACACGACTGAACCAGGTGACTGGATCAGTCACACAATTGTAACATGAGATTGACTTAGTCGCACGACTGAACACTCAGTCGTGCGGATGGATCAACCGCATGATTCATTTGCACGACTGAACCATGCTAATGGTTCAGTCGTATGAATGGAAAATCCTAGCCTTTAAATAACACTTAATTTGTGGAAAAACTTAACAATTCGATTCCCTACGCACTAAATCGTACCCTTGCAGTCCAGAGACCCTAGAACACATGTTCCAAGTTCATAGATAGCAGTAAATCATCTTGCAATCATTCTTAACATTTTGGTTCATTATTAGATCGATTATACTCGCATTCTCACTGATTGGATCTCGAATCAAATAGGATTCCGCACTATTTGTTTCGGTACACACGTAAATCAGTTAGTACTCCATACAAGTAACGGTCTAACATATTTTAATGTTTATGGATTAGTTTTGTGTATGTTTGAATCATGTCCGAAAGCGAAAGAACCCATACACTAAAAATTTAACAAAATTAAACATATCAAACCTTAATAAAACCTTAATCGACTTATAATGAACAAATAACAATGTTAACAACACACTAGAAATGCCCAATTTGAAATCTAAAAATTTTGTACTAGTCGCATGCAAAAATTTTAAAGAATTCAAACACGCGCATAACTTTTAAAACTGAGTTAAACATGTCGCGTTGAACTTTGACTTGTCACGCTAACAGTTGACTTTTAGTCAAAATTGTTTTCATGCGAACTATTGACATGTCGAACGAAAACAAAAACTAATTACATGCGAGTAGTTCCTTCATGCGATAAGTTCAAAATTCTTAAATTCTAATATTTTTCAATGTCTGGAATTATTATGACTTAGTAACTAATAATACTTTGTTTTTAATTAAATTTCATATTGCTCGTTAAATGGTTTTTAACAAAAAAGACATAACGCACTAGCTTTTCTTGGAGATGTTATAAAAGATAAAGCATTTTTAAGATCTTTAATTGATGGCCTAAAGACCTCTCGGATTCATCATGCTATTACTGCTAATCCCACTATCAACACAGATGTAGTTGATCAGTTCAGGCTTAATGCAGCCAATGAGAGAGATGCGTAAGGAGAACCATGAATTTCAGCTACGGTCAAGGGGAAGAGGATAGCTATGACAGCTGAGGTTATAAACAGTGTTTTACTATTGGAGGATCAGCCTAATACGCCAGTGAAGATTGATGATAAGGTGGTGAGAGGTTGGCTTAAGAGACTAGATATGATCATCGATGTCCATCACTAGCAAGGAAATATTCATCTCCATTCTTGAAGTATTTATTCCATGTGGTGATTCACTGCTTGGGTAATCTAAAGGCTAGGATGGATAGTCTAAGTGTTATGTTTGAATCCCTGGGAGTATCACTTGTTGATGATCTACCATATAGCATATCCAAGGCTATGTTTGCAGAAATACAGAAGAACATGATTGCAACTGTAGGGAAGAAGTTTGTGATTTACCCAAGATTTAAATAGATTATGGTGAATGCTACTCATCTTGAGTTAGTAGTATTTGATTCATCCACCTATGTGGCACCTTAAGTTGATGCAATCGGTACATCTATCAGTACTACCTAATAAGCTACAGAATGTTCTCAGGTAGCTGGTATGTCAGTGGATGATAAGATTGATTCCTTGTTTAGTTCAGGAAGTTAGATAGTGATCAAAGCAAGAATGTTCCATATGTGTTGCAAGAACATCCAAGAGTGCAAGAAACTCCTACCAAATGCACAGCTGATGATAGGGATGTTGACTTTGCTCCTAAGGATTCACCAAAAAGTTAGAGTAGAAGCAAGATGATGTGACGGAAAAACTGAGTCAGATAGTCGACGTGGGAGGGGTAGATGACGAGAAGCGTTGCGTAAGTGTCAGGCCCCTATGACCATTGTTTCAATAGTACTCATGTTACATTGTCAGATACTACTGCAACAGTTAGCAAGCCTACTACATAGGAAGTAGTGGTGATTGTTACCTCACATCTCGTGTTCCTTTTTCGTTTGGATAGTAATGAACCATGGAAGTTGGAAAGTGCACATCAAACTATTGGTCCTGAATTTGCTGATAATCATACTACTAAAGATTATGTTGTTGATCATGTTATGCCTGAAAGGACAACAGACAAAGATGATGTTGATCAAGAGCCTTCTATAATAGTTCCTATTCTAGCTAGTGAGGATTGACCTATAATATTTATCGGAAAGGAGTTTCTTTAGCTTGAGCATGATGTGTCTATTCCAAACACAGTTCATGACGATGATAACTTAGATTTGGTAGATTATAGGTATAGTGAAGAGGATGATAATGATGATTATGAAGATGATGATGGTGATGATGATGATGATGATGAAGGAGACAATAAGGACAGAAATGATGATAAGAAGGATGATGATGATGATTGTAGAAGATTATATGTTAAGGCTGATGCAACCCAAACACCTAAAGTCTCTTCTGCATGCATGCACAAGCTTACTGAAGTAGAATGCTTCAGAAGTTTCACACCAACATCAGAAATATTCTAAGTGTGAAATCTTTCGAAGCCAAAATCAATATCTTCCAAAGCGAAAGATGAAGTCTTCCGAAGCTTCAAAGACAAAGTCTTCCAAAGCCAAAACTTGAAACAGATTTCTTCCAAAGACTTTTAACAACATGCTTTATCTGATGTACTTTTCCTTAAAGTTGGACCCCTTTCCGCTGCAACTCTAAAAAGTCACCAACTTACATGAGTTGGTGAAAAGGTCCATGCTTTTGGTAAACTGTACATTGAGGTCTTGAGCCTGTTACTTTCTACTTTATGTACTTTATACTTTTTGGAATATATTAGGATGTGAGCTATGGTATGTCATAGTCATAAAGTCAAAAGGCAATCTGCCTTTTGATTCTACAATTGATTTTGTTTTGTGTCTAGTCAATTGTATCCGGCTAGCTTTCATAGTATGGCTGGCTGTAGGATGTAGTATAAGTATCTCATGTTCTTGTAGCTTTTAGAATATGATTTGTAACACTTGTAATAGAACTTGAGAAAGCAATATATTGCACCCTGGAAAACCATCTCCTTGTGTATTTTGCTATCTTGTTCTGTCTCATATTTACTTGTGTTCTTAGTATCATCTCTTGTGGTTAATCCAGTTACACTATTTGATTAAGTTAAGTTATTCTTCTCATTGTGTTGTTGTGTTGTAAGAGACTAACCCTTTACCGGTCCTGCATTTGGTATCAGAGTGTTCCAGGCTCTTGATATAAGATTTCACCATCTTAAGATCCCTCACACACACAAATACTTAACTTTTCAAATGGCAGCCATTTCCAAGTCTGATATGGAAACTGGAACCATGTCTAAGTCCCCACTAATCACTCTTGAAGACTTTGATACCTCGTGCCTAAGAATGGAAGGTTTTATTAGGTCTCAAGACTCAAGAATGTGGGAGATTGTTGAGAACGGAACTTACATATCATACACCCCTTCTGCTACTTGTGGTCGTATGATACCCAAGGCTATGGATGACTAATTAGATGAAGACAGAAAGAGAGTAGAGATTGACCGGAAGGCCATGACAACCCTTCAAACTGCTCTTCCTAACTCTGTATAAAGAGGTTTCAAAAAATGTAAAACAACTAAGCAGTTATGGGATGCATTGAAACTGATGTATGAGGGTTCTCAAAAGCCAAGGAGAACAAGAAGGATCTCCTGAAGCAGCAGTTTGAAAACTTCACCTTCAAAGTAGGTGAAACCATGACTCAACAATACTTCAGGTACGTTAAGATAGTGGATGCCCTAGTGGATGGAGGAGTTGCTCTTGAGAAATGAGAGATCGTAAGGAAGTTCATGTCCTCACTTCCTAAGCAATGGGCACACTACTGTGTGGTGATCAAGAGAACTGAGAACCTGAAAACTCTTACTCTGATAGAGTTATATGGGATTCTCAGTGGCTACCAAATGGAGATGAACATGCAAGGTTCATCTCGAAACTCCAACAATCAAATGGGCTCAACCATTCATGTGGTTGAAAGTGACAACATAGAACCACAAAATCATCTCATATGTTACCCTGACAACTCACAAAAGGGTCCTTTCATCACCTTCCTAGAGACACCAAGGGAGAGTTATACTCAAGGAAGTCCATTCCAAGAGACAAGCTCTTCTCAGGCCTTTGTGTCTTCTGATGAAAGTTGTGGAAGCTTTCTTTTTACCCTTGAAGACCTAGACTATATCCATCTAGATGATCTTGAGTACATGGAGATAGTCCAACAGATGGCTCTACTCACTCACAGAGCCAAGAAGTTCTACAAGCGGACTGGAAGAAAGTTTCCCAGCAATGCAGCCAGTGGAAAGTTTGGACCGGACAAAAGCAAGGTCAAGTGTTACAACTGTAACTTGATGGGCCATTTTGCTAGGGAGTGCAAGGCACCAAGAACAAATGGTGGCTAAGCACAATCCTGACCAAACAACACTAACAAAGCTCCCCATAATGACAAGCCAAAACAACATGCTGAGTAGCTATTGAAGAAGGAGGCTTTGACTGGAGCTTTCAGGTGGAAGATGCTTCTCCAAACCAAGCACTGATGGCAAATCATGATGAAGACAAGGTATTGGAACATCTCTGTACCCCTGAATGTATTGCTAAAGTTAACAGGTACAGGTCCTCTAACTTGGAAGTGAGATCTGATCTTGAGTCCTTAAACATCCTAAAGGCTGATTTTAGAAAAACTAAAAATGATTATAAACTAAAGATAGAGGACTTAGAGAAAACCATTTTAGTTTTGAAACATGAGCATACAAACTACAGGACTCAGATCAAGGATCTCATTGCTAAATTGACTGAATGTCAGGCTGAGCTTATGATGAGCAAAGCCAATGCAGAAAAATGTGTTCTTGAAGAAGAGACCTTCAAGAACATGATATACTCATCCCTGAACAACAAGGTGTGCTATCAAAATAAGCAGGGTCTTGGATCCAATAAGAAAGCTCCTCCACACAAAAAGGCTACATTTGACTCTAAGTAGAAACAAGTTTTTATCTCTACAGAGTTTGAAGTAGTAAAGACTGAAGACATCAACCTTAACTCTACCTCAAAGAGTTCTCGTTCTTGTTCAGATCATCCCAGCATCATGAAGAAGACTGATCTGCTGTGTACCACTGCTACATAGCCTGGACCATCAAACTCCAAGAATAGTTCCCAACCCAAAAAGACTGTCTCAGCATCTGTAAAGATGAAGGTGGAAAAGGGATGTGACCAAAGTCGGTCTTGTTCTCAGAAGAAGACACTTGGGAAGAAGTCAATATAGTGTGTCATATGTGAAAGTACTTATCATCTGGCTAAGGATTATCCATACAATCCAAGAGGTAATCTTCAAATGACCAAGAAAAGGATGTCCAAGAATTCTAAGAAGGTTTTGGCTTCAGAAGGAAAGTTTGTTTCCTTTGGAAGCTCCAAAACAAAGAAGAAGGCAAGTGGAAAATTACCTTCGGAAGAAAATTTGGTCTCGGAAGGAAGGGATACTTCAGAGATACTGAACTCTGCCGCAGTGTTTATAGACTCTTTCGAAGGTCCAGTCATCAAAACTTCCAAAGCATCATAAGCTTCTGAAGTGTTAAAGGTCAAGTCCAAACTTCCAAAGGTGGTGTGGAAGTCAAAGAAAGACCAAGTGACTGGATGTTTTCCATTAGCAGCAGCTCAAGATCCTCAAAGCACAACCATAGGATCTATTATTGTTACATTACCTTCTATTTCTATTATTGAGCACAAGACAAATAAGGATTGGGTTTCCAAATGTAACTAATCATTTTCTTTGTGCAGGGACAACTAAAAGACAAATAAAAATGTCTAGATCATTGATAGAGGTTGTTCCAGGCACATGACAGGCAATAGGTCACTACTCCAGAACTTTGAACGGATTGATAGAGGACCAGTTGTCTTTGGAGGAAATGAAGGTGGTTACATTTCAGGAAGGTGCAAGGTCACAAATGGTAAGATTAGCATTGAAAAGGTAAACTTTGTCAAGGAGCTTGGGTACAATCTTCTGAATGTATCCCAATTTTGTGATCAGAGTCATAACATGCTCTTTATCGAGCATCAGTGCATTATTCTCAAGCCCAGGGTGGTTATTCCTCATGAGCATATCCTGCTTAGAGCCCCCAAGAAAGGGAGCATGTACAAGATGGATTTGCAAGAGACATCTCCTTCTTGAGAAGTTTCATGTTTTCTGTCTAAAGCAAATAGTGTCGAATCTTTCCTATGGCATAAAAGAATGTGCCATGTAAACTTTAAGGACATGAATAAACTAATTAAGAATGATTTGGTAACTTGAATGCTAAAGGAAGAGGTTACAAGTGATGACCATTGTGTTGTATGCCTGAAAGGGAAGCAACATAAGGTATCTCACAAGCCTAAGGAAAGAAACTCCATCACTACTCCCCTACACTTATTACCTATGGATCTCTTTGGCCCCACCAGTGTAATGACCCTAGGAAGAACCTTATACTGTTTGGTGATCACAGATGACTTTACAAGATTCACTTGGGTCTTTTTCCTTAGAACTAAGGATGAGACTCCTGAGATTCTAAAGAATTTCATCTTAAAGATTATGAATCAATCTGATCACAAGGTCAAAATCAAAGATATGATCAGGAAATTGAATTTAAGAACCAAATCCTTGATGCATTTTGCGATGAAAAAGTATTACAAAATAAAACAGTGCTCCCAGGACTCCTCAACAAAATGGTATTGCTGAGAGGAGAAACAGGACACTAATTGAAGCTGCAGGAACCATGCTATCTGACTCTAAGCTGCCCATCACCTTCTGGGCAGAGGCAGTCAACACTTCCTGCTATGTGCGAAATAGAGTTTTAGTGGTTAAGACTCATGGCAAGACTCCTTATGAATGTTGGCATAAGAGGAAACCTTTCATTGGTTTTCTCAGGTCATTAGGATGTCCTTGCACCATCTTGAATACCAAGGATCAAATTGCCAAATTTGCTGATAAATCAGGTGATAGACACTTTATTTGATACTCTTCCCAAGCTAAGTCTTACAGATTATACAATCTTAGAACTGGAATTGTTGAGGACTCAGCCAATGTGATTTTTAATGAACACACACCCTATGTATCTGGTTCTAGTCCTGATTGGCTTTTTGATCTTGATTTAGTTACCAACTGTTTTAACAAATCTTGTGAGACTGTTTCAGGATCTGTAGAAATCTTACCTATAGGTGATCTTGATCCAGGATTTGAGCTTAGAAGACCTTCAGCAATAAATCTTCAACTCCAGTTGGAACTACTTCTGCAAATGAAGTCTCTATCAGCACCACAATGACAAACTCAGCTGATACATCTGGTGTGCCTTCAATTTCTAGCTTAGAGGCTCCACATCTAGATAAAGATACTTCAAATGCAGAAGACAATGACGGTAGTGGTGACAGTGATCAAGAATTTCTTGATGCTGATAACCACTCCATAGATGACAACATCAATGATGTCACACACTCCTTGGATCAAGTTTCTCTAGAAAAGTGTGCTGATGTGGTGGGAGAACCATCAAGGCCAGATCTGAATTTCTCAAATTTAGATCTTACTCAATAGCTTGCTGTGATCCCTCAGCATAGGATCCACAAGTCTCATCCCACTACAAACATCATTGGAGATGTTGTCTCTGGGGTAAGAACAAGAGGACAAACACATGAAGCAAATTTTTGTCTTCATTCTTACTTCTTGTCCCAGATAGAGCCAAAGAAAGTTGATGAGGCTCTAAAGGATGGAAGTTGGGTTGAAGCTATGCAAGAGGAGTTGCTTCAATTCAAAAGACAGAAAGTTTGGAACCTTTGTCCTCTTCCTCCTGGGAAGACTACCATTGGAACCAAATGGGTGTTTAGGAACAAGAAGGATGATAGAGGCTTTATCATCAAGAATAAAGCTAGACTATTTGTTCAAGGATACACACAAGAAGAAGGATTGATTACAGTAATGTCTTTGCTCCAGTAGCAAGTTTAGAAGCTATTAGGATATTCCTGACATTTGTTGCATCCAAGAACTTCAAGGTCTTTCAACTTGATATGAAGTGTGCTTTTCTTTATAAAGTGATTGATGAAGAGGTGTATGTCAAACAGCCACCTGGTTTTGCAGATCCTGATCATCCTAATTATGTTTGCAAGCTTGACAAGCTCTTTATGGGCTGCATCAGGCACCCAGGAAGTGGTATGAGACTCTATCTTAGTATCTCTGAAAACATGGATACAGGAGGGGTACCATAGATGGAACTCTCTTCATCAAAGGATAGGGAAACGACATTTTGCTAGTTCAAGTATATGTTGATGACATCATGTTTGGTTCAACTAATCCAAGGCTCTGCAAAGACTTCGAGAAGCTGATGAAGGACAGATTTGAAATGAGTGTCATGAAGGAGCTCAATTTCTTTTTGGGAATTCAAGTGAAGCAAGTTGAAGATGGCATCTTCATTAGTTAGTCAAAGTATGTTCAGGACATACTCAAGAGATTCAACATGACTGATTGTAAGATTGCAAAGACACCCATAGCCAGGAACCACTCTCTTGGACCTGATCTTGAGGGGGAGTGTGTAGATGAACACCTTTACAGGGCTATGATTGGGTCTCGTATCTATCTTACAGCTAGCAGGCCTAATATCATGTTTGCTACATGTATTTGTGCAAGATATCAAGCCAACCCTAAGATGTCTCACCTTATCACTATCAAAAGGATTCTAAGATATCTCAAAGGTGCTTCAACACTTGGTCTTTGGTATCCTAAGAATTCTAACTTCAATCTGTATGCTTATACATACGGTGATTATGGTTGTTGCAACATGGCTGCAAAGTCTACATCTGGGGGATGTCATTTTCTTGGTGGAAGGGTTGTCTCATGGCAATGTAAGAAACAATCTTGTGTCTCTACATCAACTGCTGAAGCTGAATACATTGCTGCAAGCTGCTGTGCTTAAGTGCTTTGGATTCAAAATTAGATGCTTGACTATGGATTGAACTTCAAGGAGACTCCCATTTACATAGACAACACCAGTGCTATCTGTATCATAGAGAATCCTGTGCAGCACTCAAGGACAAAACACATTAATATCAGGTATAATTTTATTAGAGATAATTTTGGAAAGGGATTAATTAAACTAGTCAAAGTCCACACAAATGAACAATATGTTGGTCTGTTTACAACAGCTTTTGATGAACAGAGATTTAAATATCTTTTATCAACTATTAGGATGATAATCTTTGAGTAGATTTTTCATAAAACTAATTCTTATTATTTTCTAAAATTTGTATGTCCTAAGTTGTCTAGTTAATCATCTTCATAAGCTTTTGTTTTCTTTGGATAAAAAACCTTTTAAAGTTTTTCTTCAAAGTGTTGAAAAATTTTGATTCTTTGGAAGATATGCATTTACCTTCGGAAGAAACTCATGCCAATAAAACAAATAACAGTCTAAATAATTTACCTTCAGAAGAAATCTTTGAAATACCTTCCAAAGCTTAAACACTCATTCAAACACTTATATGTTTTCAAGGACCTCTTTCTTCCGAAGCAAACTAAACTCTCGGAAGCTTTGATCTTTTGAACAAAGAATCCAAGTTTTAATTTCTCTTCCGAAGCAAATTTCTCAACATCCTCAGGAAATTCTTCCGAAGTCAAATTTGGCTTCGGAAGCTTTTTATTAAAACTTCTGAAAACCTTTTACTTTCGGAAGATTTTCGAATTCCAAGAAAACTACTTTTTGAGCAAAAAGTAAACTACTTTTTAGGGGTGGGACCGACATTCGGATTTCAAAGTTTATCCTCATTCATTAACTTTGTCTGAAATCCTTTTCATATAAACTCAACGGTTTCCCCCTCTTTCTATTATCTCTTTCTTTCCTCCAAACCTAAAAACCCAAATTTCTCTCTAAAATTACTTTCTCTATCTTTCTTCATCCTTAAGCTCTCTCAAAAATTGCCAACCTAAACAGCAGAAATGACCCGAACTTTTCCATGCAGTTACATAGGCAACACAATCAGGTTGCTATGTTACACTCTAAGAAAGATCCACATTTCTCAGAGGTTTGTCATTTCTTAGCTCTATCACACTATTCCACCTCCCTTACCATTGATCCTCCTCTTTATGAGGATCATCTACTCGATTTTTTGAAAACCTGCTGTTAAGACCGTGTAGGTACAGAGTACTAACTGATAATGCGCGTATACCAGATCAAATAGTGTAGAATCCTATATGATTAGCGATCCAATTAGTGAGAACACAGTTTAGATCAATCTAACGATTAAAGAAAACGTTAAGAATGATTAAAACATGATCAAATGTGATATATGAACTTGGAACAGGTTTTCTTGAGTCTCTGGACGGCTCGGGTACGATTATGTGCGTAGGTATTTGAATTGTTACGTTTTTTCATGAATTAAGTGGTATTTATAGGTTAGGGTTTTCCAATCGTGCGACTGAACCATTAGCATGGTTAAGTCATGCGACTGAATCATGCAATTGATCCATACGCATGACTAAAGCTTCAGTCATGCGACTAAGCCAATCCTATGTCTCAATCATACGTTTAATCCAGTCTCCTAGTTCAGTCGTGCGACTGGTCCATTAGCATGAAGGATTCATGCGTATGGTCCATTAGGAATGCCCATTCACAAGAAAACTTCATATGATTAAGTTTCAACATCTTTCTCAATCATTATTGACTAAGAATTATGTACAACAACCACAAACCTATATAGTTAGTTCAATATAATTCATCATACAATAAACAATGAAACATGAAACATTATAAGTATCAATCACTAATTGTATTTCATTCATACCCATTCATTACATTTATGTAAGACATGACAGACATTTTACATTAAGTTCCTAAACTAGGTTCATGTGTATCAACAAACTCCCCCTTGGACCTAGTTTATAATAGTGTCTGAAAGTCTTCATTAGCTCTTCAAATTTCTTGTACTTTTCCTCTCTAGTAACTCATGCATGTATCTCGAATGCAAAACAGAGTCGTATTGTGTTCTGGAACTGGAGGGCTTGTACTATATCTTGTGCGTCATAGAAGAATGGCCACTTGTATAATGTATATACATCATCTGCAGACAAGTTGGTTAGCCACATGGGGTCGAACACCCGAATAGTTTCCATTTTGCTCTCTTTCTGTAGAACTATGACAGCCTCACCTGTTCTCCAATCATAATACCACCATTTGAAGTGAGGAGTGAAGTCATGTGGCATTTCCCGTAAGGGAATCTTGGACATTGTGCGCGGAGGACTTCACTTCAGCACGATCTTTGGCTTTCCAGTTATGGGATTCAACTTAGACCTACAAATATACCTCGTTGGTTGTTGTGGTCTGAAGTTGACCCACCTGGTGTGGTATTCCTTCTTGAATGCAGCCTTAAACCAGCCTGACATTTTCCTCGGATCAGCATATAACAAATTTAGGCGTGCCAGCTAGTTGAGCTCAAAACCAGGGAGAGTCTTTAGATCGTGTGGGAATCTGAAGTACTCTATGCCCTTCTCCCTCTTAACTACATACACGTTAAGATCCTCAAAATACGCCCATGCGAGAATCTTGCCCGACACCTTTAGATGTTTCTTGACCTTGTATAGCTTGGTGTAGGCACTTGACTTTTGTGCAGTGCGTTGGGCTCGTATCTCAGCAAAACAAGCTGCCCATTCAGCCTTCTTTAAATCAACATCAGCATCAAGGTTTGGGCTTGGCTTTCATTCTTCTTAGATTCCTTTTCTAGATCATCTAGTTTATTGAATGTAGCACTGCCGAGAGTGTCACCAATATCTGGGATCACATTGCCCTCTCGGTCAGTGTACTCTGGATAGTACTCGGCTATGACATCTTTAATCTCTAATTCATCTACGTCTTTTAGCTCATCACTTGTCACATCAAAAGTAGGGGCATCTTTGACAATCTCGTCTGGATTTAGCCTGAATATCTCAGCAAGTTGCTCATCCGTCAGGTCTTGTATGATCACTCCCTCCTCTGGCGTGTAGCTCACAGACCTTCTAACTATCCCTTGCAAGTCAAGAATCATGGTTAATTGAATCTTGACCTGCTGAAAGGGTTGGACATTAATTTCATCTATCTATTGAGCTTCAATTGGATGATTAAAGATTAAGCATATCACACATATGTCTTTATATAGAGCATTACGACATACATAATCATTAATTACATTAACACAATACATAATTCAATTACAAAAGGTTTTAAATACTAAGATATCTAATAATTACTTTTGCCTTGATCTGTTGGTTCCTCAGCTTGAGTCAGATGCGCAAAACACCCAATCTTTAATCAGTTCATTAAAAGATATTAGATCGAGCTGAAATTATCACACTGCAGGTACACCAGAAACTTAGTTTCAACTTTACGGTCATCACCTTCTTCTACGATATTTAGTACTTCTTCAGCAAGCTTTTGGCTCTATTGTGGATAATCTGATGTTCATAAGCCTGAGAGATATTCCACTGTAACCAATAAGCATAGGCATCTTGTACATTAAGTGGCATAACCTTGTTAGTTTCTTGAGAGTCTTCATCATGCATACCACCACCTATTTTCATAGCATTATTCCCATCTCTGGCCAAAACATCATCTTCTTCCTCTTCATCAAGCAGGAGAGGATCATGTGAGAGCATGTGGACAGGTGGTTCAACATTAGTGCCAAGTATGCATTCTGGATTTGGTTGGACATCTCATCAATTTCTCCCATGCTTAACGCTATGCACTTACGGATCACATGAGCTAAGCACTTGAACTGGGCGCACAAGTTTCTCTTGTTGAGCAATCCTGCGTTGATGTCCCCAGTGTACTTCATCCTAAGAAAAACGTCTACATGTGCACATATGTTGTGCTTGATGTCCATTATCCATCGTTCAGCCATAGTGCTGCAACACAAGACACATATACGTTAGAATTTGAGTAATGGATGACATTTGAATTTTAATGAACTTGATTCATTTAGTTTAGTCGTGCGAATGGACGAAGCGACTGAGTCTTAGTCGTGCGATTGGGCTCAGTCGTATAATTGAGCCTGCGATTAAGCTTAGTCGTATACTGTCCCATGTGGTTGGACCAATCATGCGACTGAACCTATAAGCATGGTTCATATGGGCGATTGAGTCATTTGGCTGCCTCAATCGTGCGATTGGAGATCATCAGCGTGTCCATACGCATACGTCACTGTTAAACACAAAATTCTTTACTCTTTATCAAAATATGACATTTCACTTTGTGTTTAGAATCATTTGGACTGCAGAGACTCGAACTATCACTTAGATTCATTTAAGCCAACATGTGTGACCATTTAACTGTTCTATTCTAAGGAGGAATCTTGTTTCTGAGTTTTAGCGATTTCAAACACTTCAAACCTGTACTTAAGACATTCATTTTGACCGAGTTCAGTTGGAGTGTACCTGTAGATGAGTAAAGTAACTGTTAGAATCATAACCACAATGCTAAATCAATGAAACGAAAATTTGGCAGAGTATCGGTGCTTTGGTGCGACTTGAGAGCGATTTAGGAGGTGATGGGTATCTACGACCGACTCCCCTCTATTTATACTAGGTTTTTCTTCAGTCATGCGACTGAACCTATTCGCACTCTTGATTCATACGACTTGGGCTCAGTCGAGCGACTCGCTCAGTCGGTCAAATTTAGTTGTGCGACTAGGTTTCAGTCGTGCGACTGACTCATTCGGACAGCTCCATTCGTGCGATCGGTTCATTCTGGTGATCCAATCGTACGGCTTGACCCATGCTTATGGTCCAATCGTACGTCTGATCCATACGTGTGGTTCAATCGTGCGATTTGGCTCATACGTACGATCTAATCGTGCGACTGGTCCATACTCATGATCCAGTCGTGCGAATGGCTCATACTTATGATTTTGACCTTATTGCAATTCAAGCACTTAGCCCTTTTAACTATTGATAAAACGTTACAATCGATGATCATCTCAGACATGATCCTTTTAACTTTGAAAACTGTTGATCACCTCAGATGTGATCCTTTTAATAAAGAACTTATTGGTCACCTCAGACGTGACCTGCTTTAATTTTGAACATCTTGGTCACCTCAGACGTGACCCTTTCGGGTGAGTGATTCACAGATTTTGATGAGTTGTTGAGTCCGACACTTACTTTACAGTAAAATAAAATAAAATAAAGCAACTTGAAATTAAAAGCAATAGCAAGACATATTTTTGTATTTTTTACGAGAGATTGAATTCAACCTATTAGAATACTTCTAACTGATTTGATTTCCTGGATAGCACAGCTTCAATTCAGTTTTATCATTTTTGGTACTATTCATTATGGAATCATACAAGTGTATCAGAATCATTTGGGACATTTTCATTTACCATTTTGATGCATGATTCTTGTTTTAATCCAAGAGTCAATAGCAAGTTTAGGAAATCTTACTAGAACTACCAGATGCACATGATGATTTTGATTTTCAAGAACTACAGCTCACAATGATTATCGGTATACTTCTCCTCTTAAATCCATACACAGACTTTTGATACACATTGGTGATAAGTTAAGGTTTAATTATTTCAACAAGCATTTGTGGATCCCATGCTTATATGGTAATCAACGTTCCTCAGGAGATTTTTTTGCGGTCTACGGGTATATTACAAGAAGAAACTATTCTTAGAGCTTTCAAAGAGATGTCAAGCCTCAAGTCAGTGCCACCGCACAGCAGAGATGCTCACAACCTATCTTCTTATTATTGCATTTATTTATTTTTCTTTTTGCACATAAGTTATTATTTCATTTAGCATTTTTCCATGTGCTTTGCTTATTTTTATGGTCGTCCGCACACATTTGTGGCATTTATTTTGCTCGTCACCCCTTATTGGAACTTTGTTGATTGTGTTAACCAGGGATAAAATGGAAACCCACAGCTAGTTGAATGACTTAGTTTGAATTTTAAACCACCAATGAGATCTACTTATCTATGGTGTTGAATCTACCGACACATCATATAATGAACTGGCAGCCTCTAGGTCTACTTTCTCTATGTTACCTCAGTAGTTTGCTAGTTTAACTATCATTTTTCCTTTTATTTTGCTTGGACTTCTTAGACTTATACATTGAATTATGCATTTTAATCATTTAAATATTTTAAATGCCCAAACTATTTGTTCCCTGTGTACTATCATTTTTCATAAACGTTGAATCGGTATCACAGATTTGGTTACTTTCCTTTTGGCTAAGTTGTCCTCCTCCCTCGTTGTTGTTTTTAAATATTCATCTAACCTATTCTCCCCCTAAAATCTAAAAACGAAAATATTTTCATGTTTCTGGATTTTAATAGACGAAGAAATAATAAAAATAAAAGAAAATGAAACAAAATAAAAATTAACTATACTCATCGGACTTTGGATTGTCGTCTTCTGGAATCATGTCACATTTCGTTTTCATGTCGTTGACCTCTAACAGATATAAAGATATCGGTTTATCAAAAGCTTTTGTGTAGAGGTCAGCGCGTTGAAAGTCCATATTAATTTTAACTACATCAATTAAACTCTTTTCAAAACAGTCATGTATAAAGTGATACTTAATCCCGATGTGTTTTGTTTATGGATGTTGGACCGGATTTTTAGTTACGGCTATAGCAGCAGAATTATCAAAAAAGATAGGAGTCTTAGAGAATTTCAATCCATAGTCTAGCATTTGTTGTTGAATCCAGATGATTTATGAACAACAACTTGCAACAGCAACGTATTCAGCTTCCATTGTTGACAGAGCAACGGAGGTCAGCTTCTTACACTGCCAGGTGACTAATCATCTCCCAAAAAATTGACATCCTGTAGACGTTGACTTGTAATTCATTTTGCAGCCACCATAATCTGAATCACTGTCTGCAGTAAGCTCAAAGTCTTTGTCATAAGGACACCACAACCCGAGTGTTGGAGTACCCTTTAGATATAACAGAATATCCTTTTGACACCAATGAGATGATTGACTTTGGGTTTTGCCTGATATCTAGAACAAAGACATGTCGTGTACATGATATCAGGTCTTGAGGCAGTGAGGTACATGAGGGATCCGATCATTCCTCGGTACATGGTGGCATCCACCAGATCACCATTTTCGTCGGGTACTACGTTTTGGTTTGTAGCAAGTGGAGTCCCAGCTACTGAAGCATTCTCCATATCGAACTAATTTACGATATCACCTACATACTTGGTCTGATGTAGAAATATGCCCTTTGGTGTCAGATCCACCTGTAACCCGAGAAAGAACTTCATCTCTCCTATGGCACTCATGTCAAATTCAGCTTTCATTAATGCTTCGAATTCTTTACATAACGCTTCGTTTTTGGAATCGAAGATTATGTCATCAACATAAATTTGAACGAGCAGTAAGTCACCATCCTTTTCTTTAATGAATAGTGTACAATCAATCACTCCTCTACGAAAGCCCTATTTCAGAAGATGAGTCGAGAGCTTCTCGTACCATACTCTTGGGGCTTGGTAGAGCCCGTAGAGAGCCTTATCTAGCTTGTAAACTCGACCCTGATGATAAGGATCCTCAAATCCTTCGGGTTGACTGACATACACTGTCTCATGGATTTCACCATAAAGGAATGCACTCTTCACATCTAGTTGAAAACTTTAATCTTCATGTAAGATGCATAGGCTAGGAAGATACAGATTGCTTCCATTCTCGCCACAGGAGCTAACACTTCATTGTAATCAATACCTTCGACTTGTCAAAATCCTTGAACTACAAGTTGAGCCTTGTTTCTGATTATGACCCATTGGTCATCTTTCTTTCATTTCAAGACCCATTTGGTGCCAATCACCTTAGCACCTTTTGGTCTGTCTACCCGGGTCCATACTCCTAATTTCTTGAATTGAAGGAGTACCTCTTACATGGCACTGACCCATGCCTCATCATTTAAGGATTCACTCACATATTTTGGCTCAAATTGAGACACAAAACATTGATACGCACCATTGTGAAGAAAGCCCTTTTCCATTACCAAGGCATAATCAGTTGAGTATAGCTGATTTCTAGTCTGTACCCCTGATCGTACATCTCCAATGACATTGTCTAAGGGATGATACACAGTAAGACGTGATCCAGGAGTGGTGGGAACAACTACCTCATTATCCAGATTGTGAACACCAGGTTTAGTATATGAGGCAGTGGAAGTGTGAGGTTCCGAAGTGTTAGAGGCATCAACATCAAATGCTTATGTACTTGCAATATTAGGAACCTGTTCCTCCTAATCCACCTGAACATGTTCCATGTCTTCATCATCAGAGTACGAGTCACTTACCTCAAGTGCTCCCCCTAAAGAGGTAGAAGACTTACCTTGTGAAGCTGAGGTTGTCGAATCCAGTGAGGGTGTGTTTAATGCATCGTATATCATTCTAGTCGATAACTCATCCTCGTGAGGGGATAAAGGGATGTTGAAGTACTTAAAGAATCCATCATAGTCAATAAAGAATAAGGGTCCTTTTCCAGCAGAGGGTGGTGTATCTCTAAACATCAACGTTGCATCACACTTCTACTTGACCAGTTGAGTTGTTATAAACTCTCTTATTCAGTATGTTGTATCCTAAGAAAATCCCTTCTTCGGCCTTCTCGCTGAACTTCCCTGATTAAGTTTTCTTCAGCAGCGTACATGGTGCGCCAAATGGTTGGAGGTACTCCAGATTCGGTTTGCGTCGCTGGAGCAACTCAAAGCACGTTTTACCATGACGTTTGACCACCAAGACTCGATTTAGAGTGTAACATGCATTAGATACTTCCTCGTTCCAAAATTGGATAGGCAGTTTCGAGTCTGCTAGCATCGCCCGGGCTGTCTCTATCAAGCTTTGATTCTTTCTCTCAGCAACGTTGTTCATTTGAGGAGTGTAGGCAGATAAGAACTAGTGCACAATTTCTTTTTCTTTGAAGAATGCCTCCATCCGCTGGTTCTTGAACTCGGCACTGTTGTTTGAGAGAACTTGCCTTACCTTCTGCTTGTAGAGTGAGTACAATGTAGTTACCAGCTTTTTGAATGATTCAAATGTCTCTGGTTTGGATTTTAGAAACATCACCCAAGAGAATCTTGAGTAGTAATCTTTAACTACATAGAAGTACAGATTGCCAACAATGCTCTTTGTACTGACTGGGCCAAACAGATCCATGTGAAGAAGCTCAAGAGGCAGGTCAATTTAATGAACTATCTTTGCCTTATGAGTCTTCTTTGTCTGTTTCCCTTTTTTGCACGCGACACAAAAATCCAGTAATTAGAAGTTTTTAACATTTACTCCACGCACTAGATGATCAGTTGTAGAGGCCTTTGATAGGTCCAAGACACATAAATCATTATATCTTGATGCTGAAATTAAGACTTGGTCCTCTGGGATTATATAATCCTTCTTCAATACAAAGCACTTCTTGTTGTCAAAAGTAACCTTGAATCCTTTGTCACATATCTGGGACGTAGTTTACCTTATCAAACTTGATTTTCTGATTTCCTACTTCGCCTTGTGCAGTGATATACCCCCCTTTATTTCCAGCAAAAGAAACGTGCCCCCTTTAATTTGTTTGACATTAAACAAGAGAAACCTGTTCCCGGTCATGTGCCTTGATGCTCCACAATCAACAATCCAGGTATTTGTAGTAGCACTATAGCGGACACCCTGCAAATTCAAAGAAAATGATTAGTTTAGGTTAGGGACCCAAGCCTTAACTAGCTTTGGTGACCCAGAGGAATCACACATCATAAACTCAACCCACTGTCCATTTGAGGGTGAGGGCATATCGTTCTTCTTAGTGTTCTCAATATCTGACACTGGACTTGACTTCTCTTTCCATAAGTCAGTTTTGTGTAAGGCCTGTTTGTGACAAACAGACGACTAGCTTACAGTTTGAACTTTATGTTCACTAATTCTTTTTGGTGGAGTAATAGAACTCCTTTTCAAAGAACTTGGTTTAGTGTCATTAAGTTCAAGTTTCTATCATGGTGTAAGGACAATTGGAAGCGATGTGTCCTCTCTTTCCATAATTGTAGCAAGATCTACCTTCTACATGTTAGAAAGATTGTCTATGTGGGGAAGTGTGTAATACCGGAGTGACTTTAGTCTAGTTAGGTTTAGACACTTCTGGTTTAGATGTTTTTATTTCTTTAGCAAAACTCATTGTTTGAATGTCTTTACCATCCTTAGCCTTTTGTTTATTTGGACTGTGACGTGGAGCACGTGGTTGGATAATTAGTTTGGTCGTTTTGGGTTCAGAAATAGACATGTTTGAACCTGACTTTATATTAACCTTTTCAAATTGTTCATCCAAATTAACAATAGGTGTAGATACATATGTCCCTAGTTTCTAAACTGAATGTAATATCTTTGTCTTGTCTTACACACATGTAATGTTTGGGTACTTAATGAAATGAAAATGTTTGGTTGTGTTTATAATGTTTAATATTTCATTAATGAGTTTTTTAACGCATATTGACTTGATTATATAGGTTTGTGGTTGTTTGAGCTAAGATAAATAAGATAATGACAATTAATACACTCAAACTTAATAATATGAAGTTATCATGCGAATGGCCCATGCTAATGGACCATACGTTTTGATTGAATCAGTACCAATTGATAAGCTCTCATACCAATTGATAGGATCAATTGAGACAATCTGTAATGATTTATGTGAACAATTCAAGAGAAACACAAACAATTGTAATCAATTCAAGGAATATCAACAAATTCACAGTTCATTGATATAGCTAAGACAATTACAAGAGTAAGAAAGCAGTTAACAATTCAAGCACTCAATCTCAACAAACTCTCAACAACTTACTTGAATTCTCTGTTAA
>BJCM01264717.1:0-23918 GCA_018326385.1 Flaveria bidentis
ATCATCATCATCATCATCATCATCATCATCTCCTTCCCTTATCTTCAGAGGATCAGCTTGTGACCCCTTCAGCTTCAGCAGAATCTTCTTGTTAGCAGACTCCAACTCCTCAATCTTATGGGTCGACAGGACATTTTGCTCCTGGAGTTGGGAGATCTGCTCAGCTTGCTGAGCAATCTTCTGAGCTTGAGAAGCATTTTGCTCCTCAAACTGAAGAAGCCGAGCTGCCTTCTCTTCGTCTGCAGCTAATAGCTTCAGTACCATTCTGTTCAGTGCTACAAGCTGTTCCTCCACTCCAATAGGAGGAAGGGATGATCCTGTGGGGAAGGAGGATGGGCCGGCTAGGTGGCTTGTGGTGGTCGTATTGCAACAAAGGCATTGTAAGTTGCCTTTTGTTCTTCTGATCTTGAGTCTTCAGGAGTGGTTTGAGGAGCAGCAGTGACTATGGATGTTTGAGATGATGTTGATGGATGATTGATTGGTGGAGTTGCAATGAACCCAGTGTTGTTCAGTTGATCTCTTGATAAGATAAAATCATCTTCCTCAGTGATGAAGGCATTTTCTATAGAATGAGATTCTGATGGAAATTTGTATGCCTTAATCACTCTTGGTCCACCAAGATTTTTGCTTCTTTCATCAAGTTCTAATGCTTCTATTTTGGTTATCATGATATCCAAAGTAGCACTCTCAAGATCAAGAGTATTTTTCAGCATTGTTGCATTCTGTTTCCAGCTTTCAGGGAGGCTGTGAAGCATTTTCTTGTTTAATTCTTTAACATTGTATGTGACTCCCATGATTTCCAAGTCATTTACTAATTGTACAAATCTGTGCAGTTGTTTGGATATGGACTCTCCCTTGGTGTGGTGGAATGTTTCATACTGATTAACAAGCCTGTCCTTGTTAATTTCTGCTACCTCACTGCTTCCTTCACATATAATTTTCAGTGCATCCCACACAACTTTTGCAGTACCATACTTCTCCAATCTTTTCAGCACATCCATCTTAAGTGCTTGAGTAAGAGTGGAGTAACCTTTGAGGTCAATCTTGATTTTCTTATAGTATTCCTCATCAAGAGTTAGATCTTCAATCGGTATTCTTGCAGTCTTGTAAATTGCAGCTTGATCTACAAATAGAGTGACAGGGATGTGTGGCCCCTTGCATATTGATATCCAGAAATCAGTATCTACACCTGTGATGTAATTCATAAACCTGATATTCCATTGTTTAAACTCATATTTGTGTTTAAGCATGGGAGGTTTAGGTGTATGACCATGTTCTGAATAACTCTTAGAATCCATTTTAACAAGGTGTTTAACTTGTTTAATATAGATTTAGATGATTTTTAAGATTGATTAGTCCAACTTGTTCAAATAGTTGATCGGATTTCAGAATGAGATCTGTGATTGTAATGAGTTTCTTGCAGTTGGGAGTATTTTGGTGAGAATGCATTGACAGGAGTATTTTGGGAGTATTTTCTAATGTTTGCTAAGTAAAGATGATGATATACTCTACTAGTAACTCTATTACCAGATGAATCGAATTCTATTCAGTTCTTGCGCAGATCTGAAAGAGAACCGAGAGCGAAAGCTTTGATACCAATTGACTGGGTAAGTAAGATTGAGATTCTTACTATGAATCGAATATGGTAATCAAGTCAATGATTGAATGGCGGAAACAAACAATCAAAGAACATTCAATGCAAGAACTATACTCATAAATGCTTTTGTATTGTATATATGAAAGTTGATTGATTACAGAGAATAAATGACAACAAAAATTCTCTATGTCTATCAGCCGTCGCCTCAAGTACGAGGTTATCTATTCTAATTATAGGCAGACAAGATGCCTTTTACAAAATGACTAAACTACCCTTGACCTATTACATCAAAACTAGTCTAAGTCTTGATCCGCATCTTTGCTTGTTCATCTGTATTGGCAAATGCGGATGAGTTGACTTGATCAGTATTTCTCACTTGATCATCTGCATTAGTATGTTGGTCATCCACATTGGTTAATGCGGATAAAAAAATACTTCTGCGCATTTGTTCGGTCATCCGCATTTGTCAAATGCGGATGAGCAAAGTCTTATCCGCATTAATATTTGGTCTTCCGCATTCGTCAATGCGGAAGAACATAAACTTGTCTGTATTTATTTATGTCTTTCTTTAGCAGGATCTTTATCTGCATTCCTTCTTGGACTTATGGGATTCCCTTAAAACAATCATCAAATCACCTATTGAATTGGCATGTATGATCCTTTCAGGGTGCAACAGTAACCTTGTCTGATTTGCTTGAATTTTTTGGAGATTTAATCTCATAATCAGAATTGCTTTTAGTAGAAAATTTCACTAAAGCCATAACTTTCTTCTTCCCTTTTGAAATTGCAGGTGTAAATTTCACAAATAGAACAATGGATTTGATTGTGCTTGATGGTTTAGTGACTTTCACTGTCTTGTCTGAACACTCCTTGATTTTAATTGGGTGACCTAATTTAATTTTCTCCTCATTTGTTTCAATGTAAACATTTGGTTTGTTTTGAGGATGTGTGACTTGCTTTACTATTGTTTTTGGTTCCATAGTATTAGGTTCATTTAGCTCTTTGAGTGTGATAGATTCAAACATGACAGTGTAGTCGTCATTGTAGGGTGGAGGACATGAATTATACCCAATCCCAGACATATCCTTGGGATATTTTTGTCAGTCTAGCATCTCTTGTAGTTTGACTGAAGATAGTTGAAACTTTTCAAGTTTCACTTTAGTAAGTGTTTGTTCAGCTTTTGATTGAGCTAACATTTCAGTTAGTTGCTCATTCTCAATTGCAAGAGTGTACTTCTCAACATGCAATTTTTCAATGTCAAAGATGAGAGATTTGATTTTAATTTCAAAGCCTTTAATTTCTATCATAAGCATCTCTGACTTGACCTTTTCTTCCTTTGTTTTATTAGCCTGTTTATGATTGTGCTCACGATAACCTTGCAGTTCAGTAATGCATTTATCATTACAAAAGTTGGATTTTACCTTAGATGGCATAGGAGATGGGCCATCATTAATGTGAGTCATGAGTGCATGATTATGAAATTGAAGTTAACTTACTCTACATACAGACTACAATCACATACTCCATCTTGTCTGATGATAAGAGCATTTGAGGAAGATTGACTGCTTCCATGAGCTTGATTAGTTAGTTGTGGCTGACTCTGATATGGTTGTTGATGTTATGGAGTCGTTATTGATTGTTGTAGTGAATGTTTTTTCTTGGTTGTGGAGATGACTGACTCTGAGAATTCCTTTGGAAATTGTTATTGTTTCTTCTGGGAGTATTACATTCTCTAGAGAAGTGGCTAGTCATGCCACAATTGAAACACTTTACCTTGGATTTGTCATATCCAAGTTTGGTGTTTTCATTAAGGGTAGCTTTCTTCCTTTTCTGAAGAACTTCTTGGTTCTCATTGCAATCTTAGCCATTTGCCACTGCAAATCCACATATTACATATCATTTGGATCTATTTCTTCCTGTCCTCCTAGTTAAGATGTGCTGAAGTGAGTCTTCCTCCGAGGTAAGCTTCAAAGCTAGCAACAAAGGCATTGTAAGTTGTTGTTTGCTCTTCTGATCATGGGTCTTCAGGAGTAGTTGAGGGAGTTGTAGAGAAACCTATTGGTTGTGATGGTGTTTAAGGCTTGTTAGTTGATACAGCAACAATGAAACCAATTGTCTTCACTTGATCTGTTGAGGAAAGAAAATCATCATCCTCAGTGACGAATGCATTTTCTACAAAGTGAGTATCTGTTGGAAATTTATAAGCTTCAATAACTCAAGGTCCACCAAGATTTCTTCTCCTCTCATATTCTATCTTGCCAATCATGATGTCCAAGGTGGTACTATCTAGATCAAGAATGTTTTTCAACATTGTAACATTTTGTTTCCAACTTTCTGGAAGATTGTGAAGCATCTTCTTGTTTAGCTCTTTGACTTTGTATGTTACCCCAATGAACTCTAAGTCATTCACCAGCTGCACATATCTATTCAGTTGTTTAGAGATTGACTCCCCTTAGAGTAATGAAAGGTTTCATATTGATTAACAAGCTTGTCCTTGTTAATTTCAGCCACTTCTCTACTACCTTCACACATTATCAGCAGTGCATCCCAAATAGCTTTAGAATTTCTATACTTTTCTAATCTTTTTAGCACATCCATTATCAGTCCTTGAGTGAGTATAGAATAAGCTTTGAGATCAACTTTTATCTTCTTGTAATCATCATCATTAAGTGTGAGATCCTTAATAGGTATTCTTGAGGTTTTGAATATTGCAGCTTGATCAACCGAAAGTGTTGCACGAATGTGAGGGCCATTGCATATTGAAATCCAGTATTCCAGATCTACACCTGTAATATAGTTCATAAATCTGATTTTCCATTGCTTAATCTCATATTTGTGTTTAAGCATGGGTGGTTTTGGAGTATGACCAAGTTTAGAGAAATTATGTGAATCCATTTTTAAAAAGCCCTTTTTAACATTTTTGAATAATGATTAGTTTGATTGTTAAGTTCAACTTAGTTCAAATAATCCAAACAAGCTTATGTATTACCAGATCTGCTAATGGTTTTATGATTTAGTAGTAACAACTATTCACGGGTTTGTTCTTGAAGATGAGTATAGATGAACAACGATTGTTGAAGAGATTTTTATAGTTTACTAAGTAGAGGTAATTGAACACTCTATTAGTTGCTCAATCACCAGATCAATCGAGTTCTGCTCAGATCTAGGCAGATTTGAAAAAGAACCGAGAGCCAAAGCTCTGATACCAATTGACTGGTTTAGAGAATGATATTCTCTATTGATGTGAATCAACAAGGACCGAATATGATGATTGAGTCAATGATTGTACGGCGGAATCAAACAATCAAGGAACATTGAATGCAAGAAATACTCAAAAATGTTGTTTGTATTAATTAAGGTAATCGGTTACAATGAATGCTAGGGTTTTGAGCATAAAATAGTAACAAGACACCTTGTAAACATAAGACAAACAAAATATTCTAATTATCTAGAATGTGTATCAGCAGTCACCTCACATATGAAGTTTTCTATTCTATTTATATGCCGGCAAGATGCCATTTGCAAAATGACTAAACTACCCCTGACATATACATTAGATAACTATTCTAAGTCTTCATCAACATTTCTTTTGTTCATCCGCATTGACTTATGTGGATGTGTTGATCTTTATTAGCATTTTTTTAGTCTTCAACATTAGTGTTTGGACATCAGCATTGACAAATGCGGATGAACAAACACATATGCGCATTTGTTGCTAGGCATCCACATTAGTTAATGCGGATGTACAAATACTTGTAAGCATTTGTTTCTGGCTATCCACATTTGTTAATGCGAAAGAAAAAATACTTGTCAGGATTTTTTCTATGTCATCTGCATATACAAATGCAGTTAGCCGACACTTGTATTCTTCTTTGCAGATTCTTCGTCCGTATTTGTTCTTGGACTTGTGGGATTTCTAGCATAACAACCATTAACCCATCACTAGAATTGGCATGTATGATCCTTTCAAGGTCCAACATGAATCACATGTGAGAGAACACAAATTATATTATAATAAAATCACTTCAAGTTTGGATAAACTTTTGTCTAAAAATTAGAATTTCAATGCCCAAGTTGAGCATTTGACCAACTCTTTAACAAAATCCATGTCTGATCATGCATTCACTGAAGTTTGAAAGTTTCAATTGTCATTTTAGGAATATGAGAAAGATTTGAATACGCATATTGCAACAAAGAATAGGTATGGGTTGGGATTTCATGTTGTTGCACTCGAGTGAATGATAACTACATCATATTACCTCAGTCAATGACCAATCATTTGTCAAACCATTTTGTGTCAAGTACCAAAACTGAACCAAAAATTGAAAGTAATGAATTGATTAATGGTGAAGGTACTGAAGTCAGTGAAATTGATTCATTTGAATCAGAATTTTAAAAATAATATGTATTAGAATTTGGCTTTAATGATTGTGAAGACCAAGATGAGTTTGATGAGCCTAATAAGCAAAAATATGCTAGTTTGGATTAGGCGAAAATGTGTTAACTAATCCTATAATTTCCAAAGTTCTTGAGGAGATTAAGCTACCTTGTCCTCCCAAACAAAGAAATATGTTAAAGACCATCTACACAAGAATTACTCAATTAAATGAAGAAATTAATGAGCTTAACAAGATGCACAAAACTCATTCATCAAAAAGGACTGTTGGATTCAAGGACATAGAGAAAATCCCACTAAACACCTAAGGAAGAAGAAGACTATCTCGGATCCAACCATAGAAAATCCATGGAATAAGAAAAATGTTGCTCTTTCAAAACAATCAACATCCGCAGAACATCCATGGAAGAAGCAATCATCTGCGAATCACACAATGCCAACAAGAAAGGTAAGAAACAACAAAGAGTTGTGAATCTTCAGCAACTAGAACCATTTGACATCATGTCTGGTAGAGGTAAAGATCCTTTGGTTTCAAAATTTGAGAGAGAGATGAAGGTAAAAAAGAAGAAGATAGTGGTAGAGTCTGGCAGTGAAGAAACAAAATATTGTAGGTAGTGTAACATGTCCAACCACAATACAGTTGAGTGCTACTTCAACAACTATTGTTCCATATGCAACATGAACAATCACATGACTGTTGGACATTATTTCAACAAACACTATGCTATTTGTAACAAGAATAATCATTCTACTCAAGAATGTTATTTCATCAAGAAGAACAAATGTAAAGTCCCAACGAAGCAACAATCTGAGAATGTTGAATTAGACTCCCAATCCACTAAAAGTGAGGAATGTTCAAAGAAAAAGAAGCAACAACCAAAATAAAAGATTCCAACGACAAATAAACCAACATCTACTAATGGTCAAACAAAGAGGACGAAAGAAATGCAACACTCTCAAAGCAAGACTCCTCACAAGAAGGTAGATCTGTTGGAAGATAGAGCCTTCTATGATCACTTTGAAAATGGTAAGGATTTACCACAATCAAAGACAAAAGATGCATAAACTTTCTCTAATCAAGGATCATCATAAAGTTCAAAGAAAAAGAAACTCAAAGAAAAGGTGACAGGGGAAGTGCTTGTTGATCAAGAACAAAATGTCTCAACTCCATTTCCTACAGAATCATCCTCACTCCAAACAAACCATAATGAATCAAATGAATCCAAAAACAACTCTAAGACCTATAGGCTCATCCATGAGAGAGTAACAATCTTTGATACTAATTGCAAGCCCAAGGCCATTAAGGCTTGGGCTCCACTCTCTAAATGATTTCATTATTTTTGCCAAAACATCCATGAAGGACTAACACCAAGTGGTATGTTGATAGTGGTTATTCCAGGCATATGATAGGAAACTGTTCTCTCCTCCATGATTTCAAACACAAAAATGCTTCATATGTGGCATTTGGTGGAGATAAGAAGGGAGGTAAATTGTTGGTGAAGGAATGGTAACAAATGGTATACCCAAATCTAAGAAAGTAACTTTTTGTGAAAATTTACAATACAACTTCCTGAGTATATCTCAAATTTGTGATCAAAGTTACACTACTATATTTGATAACACTTACTGTTACATTCTTAAGCTAGGTTTTCAAATCCCAAATAATTCTCATTGTTAAAGCACCAATAAAAAGAAACACATACGTCTTGTACATGAATAACACCTCAATGATAAGCAATGAAACCTGCTTGATTTCCAAGTCATTAGATGATGATGCTCAACTGTGGCATACAAGGATGGTTTATTCAAATATGAAGAGCATGAAACATGTTGGTCAAAATAACTTAGTAATTGGCCTTCCAAGAAAGAAGTTTATTGTTCTAATAATTGTCTAGCATGTTATAAAGGAAAACATTATAGGATGTCACATAAGTCCAAAACAATCAAAACAAACACAACACCACTCAAAATGCTTCACTTGGATCTTTTTTGTCCAACCAATGTACTAAGAATTAGAAAAAAATATTTTTTGGTTATTGTTGAAAATTTTATAATATTCATTTAGGTCTTTTTCTTAAAATATAAAAGTGAAACATTAAAAATATTGATGGAGTTTATCACTAAGATTGAAAATCAACTTGATTTAAAAATCAAAATCTTAAGAAGTGATAATGGCTTAGAATTTGTTAACCATGTTTTAGACTCCGTTTGAAGGGATAAAGGCATAGCCAAACAATTCAGTGCACCAAGAACGTTGTAGCAAAATAAAGTTGCTGAAAGAATAAACAAAACTCTAATTGAAGCAGCAAGAACAATGTTGGCTGACTCGCGTTTGTCAATCATAATTTGGCTGAAGTAGTGAACACAACATGCAATATTTAAACCAAGACCTTAATTGTCAAAGAACATAATAAAACTCCCTATGAACTTTTGTTTGAAAGAAAACCTTTATAGGATATCTTAGAGCATTTAGATGTCATGTGTTTATTTTAAACACCAAAGATCAATTAGGAAAGTGTGCTGAAAAAGCCTATGATGGTTTCTTTGTTGGTTACTCACCAACGTCTAAATCATATAGAGTATACATTCCACATCAAAACATTATAGAGGAAACTCCTAATGTATCCTTTGATGAATCCTTATTTCCATAATCTATAAAAGGTTCATCTTGGCTGTTTGATATAGATGCATAAAGAAATTCATTTAAGACTAGTTATTTGAATGTTGCAGGTCCTTCGAATACATGTTGTCCATATGTACCTCCAAGTATGAGTGAAGTGCCATTGACTGCTGATCCTCTAAAATTAACACGTTCACACACTTCAAGTGTTGTTGATCCTGGCCTTCATCTCAAACAAGTAATGAAAATTCTAATGAAAATTCTAATGAAAAATGGAAATTCAACATCCAAAGAAACAAATAATGCTTCAACAAAAGTTAACAATGCATCCACAAAAGCTATTAATACATCCGAAGAAGTGAACAATGCATCAGTAGAAGTTCTTTCTACATCCATAGATATCCCATATACATCTGGAGATGATCCATTTCTTTCAAATGATGTTCCTAATTCATTAGAAGATGTTCCTAATTCATTAGAAGATATTCTAACTACATACACAACATCAAAAGATCAACAAACTACAACATTAGTAGTTGTTCTTGTAACTCTTGGAGAAGTTATTCCTACATTCGCAAAAGCACAAACTAATGAAGATGGTTTTCATTCAGCATCAAAAGAACAAACTGATGGGTTTTATAAATGAAACTATTATATTCTTGTTTAATGACCTTGTAATCATTAGGTTTTATCAATGAAACTATTATATTCTTGTTTGTTCTATTGTTTGTCTCTTGGTTTTGGTTTTTGTTTCCTTCCATCAAGAACATGCTCGGATGTCAACCGATCCAGCGACTTCACAAGGTCACATTTGTTACGTATGAAATCATGTAAAAAGCTTAGATATAGCCTCATGGATGACAAACTAAGGGTTTGGACGTAAAAAGATGCAATTTTGGGTTAAAAACGGGTGGTTCAAAATTTTTATGTGTTTTACGAAACTGTTTGTGCATCCAGTGAAATTGTGTGCTCAAGCTATGAAAATGTGAGTTTTCTGCTAAACAATAGTTTTGTAGGTAATTTCACAGCCATGGAATTCCAATAAAAGTTAGGGAAACTACCATGCGAAGCTACCAGGGAAACTGCCATGCGAAACTATCGTTGAAATTGCTAGCGAATCTACTTAATTAGCAGTGAAATTAGTAGCGATTTTAGGCAGAAACAATATTGTGATCCTAGCTTATAAGGCTTAGTTTAGAAGCTACTCACGGTATCCAGGTGAGTTCTAGATCCCCTTATTTACTAGTCATTCAATGTTTTGGGGCTTTTATGCATACTAAATATACCATTTTATATGGCATGATTTTAAGAGGTTTTAACAAGAAGAGCGATTTTTTCTATAATAATAAGCTACTCATGGTATCTAGGTGAGTTCTAAATATACTTTTTTACTAGTTTTTCCAGCCCGGCCACAGCGAGGGGCGTTGCTCCTTGGACCCCACTAGGGGCTATTGCCCCTAGGATCCTGCTATCAGGGGTTGCCACCCTTGAATCTCCGTTGTCTAATGGAGGTTCGATTATGTTTTTATGATGAATTGTGCTTGGTATGTTATGTACTCAATAAGTTAAGTATTATATATTAAAGTGGAAGATAATATTAATGAAAAGTGGAACTTAACGAATGTTACCTCATGCCTGTATGATAATGAAAAGTCTTGCAAGAAATATGATGGACTTCACTTATGTGAGTCCGATGTATGATGATGGATCCGCGATCATGAGCAGGCTATGTGCATTGAAGTGCGGATCATATGTTAGGGGTTAACAACCGTTTTCATGTGTACCGACAGGGATCGACATTCATTGTCGTTTATGATGTATGCGTGGTCATTTTAAGTAGAATAAACTTTATATATTCTTATTTTATCAAAAACTAGAAAAGCTGACTTTTATGCATAATATTTGGCAGGTAAATACGAATGCTGAGGATGGCACCTGGTTGAGAGCTACTTGGAGGGCAATGAATGACATTCCTGTTTATGAAATCTTTCTATTGTAATTTAACATAAAATACTATGTTTTATTCTATTTGGAAGACAAATGTATGGTTACAATTTGAACTACAAGTTTTAAGTGAATGTTTATATTATTCTGCTGCAAAATTTTGCTATTAAAATGGTTTTATGCTATGATTAACCAACTATGAGGCTTCTCGGGAACAAGGCCTTACACATTGGGTCTTCAAGATTCATGCAAGTGACAATCAGGGTTGCTCCTACGCCAAATACTCAAAGTGATGAGTTAAAGGCAGTCATGATTACTTACATAGAACTAGGAACTATGATGTTGAACAAATCACCTCTCTTCTTGTAATATCTCGTATTTCTGTGAACTAAAAGTTAACTTCGTTTAATTCTTGTAAGGACCATTGTTGACATTTATGAACCGTATGGGTTAGTTATGTTTAATTCTTGGTTTGCCTTTAAGTTTTAATGTAAGGGTTAATAACCTAGCTATTATATTGAAACATAATAATAATAATAATAATTGTAATAATAATAACAAAGGTAATAATTATAATAATAACAATATTAATAGTAGTGTTAATAATAATAATAATAATAATAATAATAATACTAATAATAATAATATTAATGTTAATAATAACAATAATACCTAAGTTAATGGTAAAGATAATAATAATAATGATTTATAAAAAAATCTTATTAATCTTAAAGATGATTAAAACTTAAAGTAATTATGTAAAAGGGTTGCTTTGTTAATTTTGAAACTTATGTGAAAGTTTTAAACATAAAATGACACAAAACAAACTACAGGGACTAAATGTGTAAAGTTCGAAAACCCAAACCACCTCTCCCTTATTTACCCTGTATTTCCTGCCAAGTCGCCGGCGACCCTTCGGCGACCTTTCCACTCATTAATCTGTCGTTTTTATTTCAAATTTGTTCAATCAAATCATTCCATAACTAGTTTCAAAGTCACTAACATGTTTAATTCGATTTAATAGGCTGTTATGAGACTTTAAGTTAGAAACCGAAAATTCACATTCAAGACTTGACCTTTCAAGTTGAAATGGATCAAATTATGATGTTGTAATTGAGGGAAAATTATCTAATCATGATCCTAAAGCTAACTGAACTCTCAATTGCGCACACAATTCACACGCAATACCCAATTAACCACTTCGTTTGTAACAATTAGTAACCGGAGTGTTCGTCTTGCTCTGAGTATTCTTAATCTCAATTAATAAATGGCTTTTGGTCGTAATCACTCACGGAAGCTTCACACGTGATTAATTTGACTATCATAATCAATTGCTCACCAATCAAACATAACTTCGGTCGTGATCCGTTCTTCGATTGTTCAAACATCAATCCATTATCAATTCGGGTAATTAAACCTACTTACATGATCAATTTCATCTATGGAATGAAAGCCCTCACTTAAATTCTATTAACAATATCGATTTGGTGTTTAATTTGGATTCGATTGAATCTTGGGTTCTTAGGATTTGGGGAAATCTCTTAGCTTGGGTTTATAAAAACTTGGAAACCAATATAAACCGCAGCTATGGCCTTAGTTTACTGGTCCATACACACATCCAATACTAGAGGTCCCAGGTTCAATCCCGACGATCACCATTATTTTTTAAGGATCTTTTGTATCTTTTAAAAATATATAAAAATTTCTAAAAATTATAAAAATCGTTTTATAAACTTTTTTTATTTTAAAACCGTTTAATTATTAATCTGTAATTTATTTATAAAAAATATCCTTATATTTTAATTTAATATTCTAAAGATAATGATATAGTTAGTATATTTTTATATAATTTAGACTTTATATACTAGTTTAATTTACACAAACTATTATTTCAAACATTGCTTTTAAATTTTTGTTTAAATCGTGTTCATTTTATTTACTTATAAAACTTTATTTAAACTTTATAGATATTGCAAAATTATTATAAATGTTATTCTTATTTCATACTTTTATATAAAATATAAATATATTGTTCCCAAGAAAATATAATTGATTTCTATTTGTTAAATATAATTTACAAATCCCCAAACATCAAATTGAACTCTAGTTCACGATAATTCATTAAACTTATATTAAACTTTAACCTTGTGAGTATATATATTAGGTGCCTTGTGATGATTCACCTTGGAACGACGCCTATTATTAATCTTATTAATCATCATTTTTATACTTATTGCCATGTCAGTTTCCTTGCCCCCTTTTACATTATTTCACACCGTTTTAGGGTGAAACATGTTAATCTTATCAACATAAACTTCTAAACGTTTAAATCTTGTAAATCACCACCTTCTCTACTTCTAGGGCTTTTGCATATTGACACACAAGAGTACTCTTCTTGTTTCCCTCAATAGTGGATGTAGCATCATTCTTTTCTTTTCCCTTCTCTTATGTTTGTTCTTCAGCCAACTTCTCTTTCTTACCATCAACTTCTTCTAGATCCGCAACTTTCAAATCACCAGTCATATTCTCCTTCTCACTCTTACTTATCTCTTCGGAACTGACTTGTTTAACTTCCTTATCCAAAACACTCTCATTAAAAACAGCTTCACTTTTAAATTCCTTAAAAGGATCAAATTCTTCCAACTTCTCTTCCTCTACTACAACCTTAGCGAAAAGAGCCACTGTACCAAACAGAGCCATAGTTTCAAATGGAATTGAGGGTCCAGAAGTAGATTTTAAGTTACCTTGATCTCTGACAAAGTTAATACCACCACCAAGTTGATCACAAGAGATATTTGTAGTCATTCCTCCTTGGTCCAAATGATCGAATCCCAGTACAATTGATTGATATATTTGTTCAATATCAATAACAAACTCATACTATATGCAATTTATGATGAAGAATAAACCAAAAGTATTAAAAATAAGAAAATCAAATACAATACACATAGTCGAATAAAAGCTCAATGATATTTCAGAGTAATTTCAGGTTACAAATAACACTTGCAACAATGATTAGACGAATTAGGGTATTGCAAGGATGATTACAATGAAAGAAACAAATCTATATATAGAGTTGATAGTTTCGCTGAAAATTTTGCTGTCGGTGAAACTATCATGCCAAACCTCAGTTTCGCCCGGCTGAGAAACACAATTTCGCCTGGTGAACTGGTAGCTGACTATGAGAAAAACTATAGTTTTACTCATAGTTTTGCTGGGTAGCAAAACTCAATCTACTAAACTACTTACAAAAGTAATCTAACATTCAACCTAGTACAATTAAACATAAACAAAACTAATCTAAGGTGAGTCCAACCTATTTTAAATCTTCAAGGAGCATTGGGACTCACCCTAAGGGCTATTGGTTTGGGTTTTAGGCTTATGAGGTAGAGACCAAGAAGAATCAACACTAATAATGAGGTCAATAGTGGAGGACTGTTGGACCTCAAGCTGAGTGGGAGCATATCTTTCCACTCAAGCCTTTTTGGCTTGAACAGATGGAGCTTGTTCAATCAGAGTAGACTAAATAATGGTTCGTTAGGAGCATCTCTAGTAAATGAATTTGATGGGGTGGGGAGTGATAATTGGCATTAAGGTGGTGGTGTCTAGTGTGGGTTCATCACTTGTTTCGCTTACAGGGATGTCACTAGGACCCATAGGCTTAACCATACCGAGAAGAAGGTCAGTGAATCTTCCAGAAAAGTTTGGGGACACCCTCTTTATAATCGTGAAGAAGCCCGGCCTCATATGAAGGACAAGAAGAGTGTCTTCATGTTGAAGTTTGTCTTGATCCAGCTCACAGTGCATGATGTGCTGAATAAACCTTGGATACATACAGAATGGCTCCCTATGGAGATTACCTCTGAGGTTATTCAACAAAAACGTTGAATAGTTGAATCTCAGGCCTCTTTACGCTTTTTGATTTACGTTGAATAGTTGATTTACACAACGTTTGTGTAAATCAAAACTATTCAACACAACTATTCGACCTTCAACAAACTGTGTAAATCACAACGGGTGGCTAGGAGTAAAATAGGTTTGGGTTATGAAAGTGTTTTAGTTTATCCTCCTTCTAGTACTTACTGTTATTCACCAATGCTAGTTCTATACCCTCCAAATTATTTCATTCAAACAGATACTAATAGTCTATCTATAGGTTTAGAAGGTGTTAACCCTACGACGTGCATGAGGGGTACGGTTATGGACCGACGAGTAGACTTGGATGCAATAGTTTTAGTACACTTAAACCTCAACAATCTGTTTTAGATCATAGTTCTAGTTTAAGTAATGTTTTTGTTTCTCAAAAGTCTGTCTCAAACATTTTCACAATGTGTTCAAGTGGTTGTTCCACCTTTTTATTGAATGATTTTAGATGTAATGATGATGCTTCAAATGCTTATATGAATGAGGTTATGAATGATTCTATTATCGCTTGTAAATATGAAACAAAAAGTAACTGCTTTAAAAAATTCTTTTCTCATCCCATTCCATCTTTTACCCCAATAAACATTTCACAATCTAGTGAAAGGGTAATTCATCTTCTAATGTAACCATAAGTGGTACAAGTACCACATGTACTTCAAATGATGATGCATCAACATTTGTAACTAATCATTTGTTAAAAGACAAAATTAGAACTGGAGAAATGTATGAGACATATAATGATAATGATTCTAGCTTATCTGAGTATGCTGAGGAAATATGCATAGATAGAATCCCTGATTTGCTGCATAATAGACCTAGATTAAAATCCCATTGCTTTAGACGCAGTAATGATTTTCATGTAGTTAAAAACTATCTTGAGCTCCATCACAGACATGTACATATGAATTCTTTTGGCATTAGATTAACTCATATTTTTAATAGTTTCTTTTGCAAAAAATCCTCTATCGCTAAACCTAAAGTTGTCCAAACTTAGCTTCCTAATTCAACCAGTTAAATTGATCACTCTATTCTTGCAGGAGTCATCCGCTAAAGTTGTAAATAGTTTTTGGCATGTTGATAGGGGATGCTCTAGATATATGACAGGGTTAAAAGATTTGTTGACAAATTATTGTATCAACAAGGGAGGGTATGTAGCATTCCCTGGTGACAAGAGAGGTGGTAAGATGATTGGTCAAGGCGAGGTATCAAACGGATCTCTCACTTAGGAGAAAGTTAAATTTTTCGCCAGAGCTTGCATTCAATCTTTTGAGCATCTCTTAGATCTGAGATAAAGACATTTCAGTCTTTTCTCTCAAATGAATGTTTATTTCTGAAATCCAGGTTTTCTATTCCTGACGAGATGGTGCTTATGCGAAATCCAAGAAAAAATGATATATATCTTCTTGATATGGGATCTAAATAATCCACTTCCACTGTCACTTGCCTTCTATCTAAAGCTTCATCTTCTGAATCATTTTTGTGCATCACAGATTAGGTCATTTTAATTTTAAAAATATTAACAAATTGGTTAAAAACAATCTTGTTTGGGGATTGCCATTAAAATAATTTTATGTTGTTGTGAAATGTATGGCCTGTGCCAAAAGAAAACAACATAAGAAACTATAGGATTGGTTTTTGTACTCAACACAAGTATTTTCACTCAAATTCACTAGGTAAAACTTGTGTCTGTGATGAAGGAGAATCCTTCTAAGAGTTGATGATGATATACTAAGTAAATCAAAGCAAACACAAGAGAATAATTTTTCAAGATACTTGTATATATTATTTCTCAACTCAAAGTATTACAAGACTCTTACAAGCATATTACATGAGTTACAATCAGAAACTATATATACTACTACCTAAAGCCGAATATACTTTGATACCAGCTGGAAATCTTATACTAAAGCAAATACTACAAAGCTAAAGTTAATGTTTCTTAGATAAATTATCATCTAGGATACGGTAGTCATGACATTTCCATGACTTACCTTTTGTAACCAACTAAAGTTGGCAACTGTACTAACTGATAAAGGTGAACAGTGGAATAAAGTATGGTCAACTACATGGGTTTTACAGAAAATGCCATGCAGTATATCAGAGGTCTGTAGCAGTGTGTCAGAGGTCCCATACTTATGTCGACTGGTTGATAGCAACTTCTTCCAAAGGTTAATGGGCTTCGGAGGAACTTGTTCTTCCGAAGCCACTTATACTTCGGAAGTGGATACTTCTTCCAAGGCTTCCTTGGGACTTCATACTTCAAAAGTTATAGTCTTCATTTCTTCTATGTGTTGAAGCTTCAAAAGAGTAGAGATTTTGTCTTCGGAAGTTGATCTTGCACTTGATTTTGGAAGAACTCCATTGCCTTCGAAAGTTTTTTATTAGTTGTACCAAAAAAATAGTCTAAGTGTTTGGTTATGGTTGCACCAGCCTTTCTAGATCCAACAAACTCCCCCTAGGCTGATGCTACCAAAACCTCATTTCTTCCTACTTCTCAAAACCTTTAGCCCTAGGGACAAAAGATTTTTGTTTGTTTCTTTGTTCTTCCCTAAAGTTGTGTTGAGAAGTTAGCTCAAGTCATTAGTGGACAGGAGATCCAGTCTGTTACTCTGAATGACATGCACCCTCTGTTGCACCCCCTTGAAGAGAGTTAGTCGACGGGAGTTATAATAATACTCCTATCTAACTATGGATTCAATGTTGGAATCTTTAACAATTTGAAGAAAAGCTTTGCTTTTGGTTGCTGATCCTTTCATTTCCTCGTTCTCTCTCAATTTCATCTCCTCTTCAATCTTGGACCTTGCAGTCAGCTTGGCTAGATGAAGGCTACTAAGAAGATTCCTAATATGAACAGCTATCTCAGAGTTGGAGGGGTTGGAGAATGGCTTCTCTGCTAACTTAGCAATGTCAAATCTACTTAAGTGTAGCAGAGAGGAGGCACTAAGCATATTTGTCTCACCATTCTCTCTCTCGACAACAAAGTTGTGAGAAGAGTCTTCGAACCTCCAATGGATAATCTTCTTCCTTGGTACAAGAGGCTGACTAGGAACCTTGTAACCTTTCTTTGTTTCCAGTAGAGTCACCAGCTTTCTTTTTATCTTCTTCTATTCATCATTTAAAGAATCAAAGTTGAGGCCAAGGAGTTTTACAGCTTGGTCCAATGTTCCTCTAGATAGGTCAAGGAATTGAACTCTTGTGACAGAACATGAGGAGCCATCGACAAAAGTCAATTTGAAAGACTCCTCCTAACAAGAGATGTCACTCAGAGTTGTACACTTCATGAGCTTCATCGATATCCATAAACTCTTCTAAGGAGGGATGTTTGGATAAATGAGAGGTTGACTTGGGTGGTTGTTTAATGGGAGAGTTTGGGTTCTAGGTAAGGTTTTAGGTTTGAGGATGGGTAGTTGTGGTTGTTTGGATTATGTAGGTGAGTAAGTAAGTAAGGTTGATGATGTGGGATCAGGGGTGAAAGGCTCAGAGGTTGGTTCAGTTTTAATAGGGAAAGGGAAAGGGATAGGTTTTGGTTGAGGTTGTGGTTGTGGAGTGTAACACCCGGTTAATTATTTTTGAAGCCGACGAAAGAAGAAAAAGAAATAAAGTCCAAAGTCGAGGGACCAAACTCGCCAATGAGAGAAAGTTGGGTATGTGGTGATATTTGAAGGGAGAGGGCAGCCATTACCCTCTCCCCACACCCACAAATCAACCAAAAGAGAGGAAGAAGAGAGAAAAGGGAGAAAAGAAGAGAAAAGGGTTGGTTCGGGTTGATTCAAGAGAGCAAAATCGTCGTGTGGCGGGTCCAATCGAAGCTCTTCTCATTGTGGTCATTTGTATGAGTTCTAGGACCCCTCTTTTACACGTTTTTGAATGGTTATGGGGCTGGAACACATCTGAAAATCATGTTTTTGAAGTGTGAGTGTGTGTATGTGTATGAATCGTTTTAGTCTTGCTTTTGAGCTTGTGTGTGCTTGAATGGTGTTGTGGTATGCATTCCTAAGGTTTAGGATGGTTGATTTGGACTTAGAATGGGTTTGGATGACCTTGGAGATCGAAAATGGTAGATTGGGTTCGGGATGAACTGCATTCTTCACCAGCTAAGGCTAGGCGACCGAATGGAGGCCATACGGCCGAATGAGGTGCGATTGAGGTTCATTCGCACGATTGAGGCTCAATCGCATGATTGGGGGTCAGTCGCATGGGGAGTAATGCGACTGAGGGCCCATTCGCATAAGTGTTCATCCGCATTAGTTTCATCCGCATGAGGTCCATTCGCATTAGCTCCATTCGCTTAGGACTCATCCGCATTGAGTCCATTCGCATGAGGTTTATACGATTAGGTGTTCATCCGTATAGGATTCATCCACATTGGTCCATTCGCATGATAATCTGTCACCTGGAGGCCATGCGACTGAAGGGTGCCCATACGCGCAAATAGGGTTGTTGTACCCGAGGAAAAGCATAGTCTAATGACTGACTTTCGGGGGAAGGTGCATATGTAAGTTTTGACGTGGAAGTTCCTGTAAGTTCATGTATGGTGACTTTCGAGGTCTTAGAGGTTATGTTGGGCATGATGATGATGTTGCATGTTTATGCATGATGTATGTTATGTATGTATGATGTCGCCCTGTATGATGTTGATGCTTGTGTATGTTATGTTCCTTGTTATGATGTATGTGTATCTTTCCGTGACTTTACGATGAATGTTAACGAATGAAATGAAGTATTATGTAACGTAAAGTGAAAGATAATGAAAGAGGAACTTGAAGGAAGAATGCATTCATTAATAAATGATAAAAGTAAAGAAAGTCTTGCAAGCAAATATATGGAAGGGACACGCCATTAAAAAGGTGTTAGCCTAACGGTGTGCGGGTTCGCTACCTCGGGAGGATGCACATCGGGGTTTTTCTTTGTGATCGACCATTTGTATAGAACCTCTACCGCTTACCCCTGATACTGCGGCACCATGTATAGCTATCTATTTATAGACTTCAGCCCAGTAGCCATATAGTTTGGGATGTAGCACAAGGTATAGGTGCGAAAGATATGAAAAGTGAAAGAAAGAACGAATAATGAAGATAACAATGATATTATCTATGTGTACGTATATTGCGTGATCGCATGAATGTAATGTGCGGTTTTAACGAAAGAAAAGTATATTTTATTATAAAACTAGAACTCACTCAGCAAGGATGACTTTTATGTGTTTCCAGTTAGCGGGTAATGATTGCTGAGGATGGCACGGGGCGACTACTCGGCATTTGGATGACATTCTTTTGTTAATGTTTTTGCATTGTAATATGAACGAATGATGTTTTGAAATGAACGCTTGTATAAACTTGCAAAAGCATTTGTAATGATATGAAAAAGTATTTTTTTATGTTTCCGCTGCAATATTTTATGAATGATTAAATGTAAGTTATATGTTTTATGTGCAATTATTTACCAGCTATAAGCGTCTTGGGAACAGGGCCTTACAAGTTGGTATTAGAGCCAAAGTTTAAGTGAAATTGGTAAAATTTCAAAATAAACCTTAGCTTAAACTGAGAATGGGACGGAAAGGGAAGGGATGCCAATCTGAGTAGCTTCGTGCCATTAGGTATTTTCATAATGTTAACCGGTATTATGTGCGCATGTTGTGTGGTTTATGTGTTGTATGTAGATTTAAATACTGATGTAGTTAGGACAGGTAATGCTTAGGGTATAAAGAGTAAAGTAAGTAGCTAATCACAACTGGCCACTGTAATTAGGGACTTACTATACTTGACATAAACTGAGTTGTTCCCTTGAATGAACGTGTTAGTGTTTGAATCTTTCAGTGTGCGTGTGAATGGCTTAGTGGTAGATCTTCGAAAGCTTCTAGGGGTGGAGGTCGTGGTGGGCCTGGTGCTGAGCCGCGACCCAAAAGAGGAAGACCCAGAGTCGAAAAGGTGGTTCATGAAGAACCCAAGACCCCTCATCCGGAGGCTGGGGATGAGAGTGCTAACTTGAGGACCTCGGTGAAAGAGGCGGTGGTTGAGGAAGTGTATCAGGTCATGCAGACAATCTTACCGTTTGTGGTGACCGAAGTGATTAAGGCAGTACGGGAAGGGGAAAGACAAGAGAGGAACGGTTCTATCTGATGATGAAGAGGAAGAAGAGGAGCCTTAGTCGGAGGCGACAAGAGGCTGTAACTACACGGCATTTATGAGATACAAGCCCCCTACCTTCGATGGTAACGGCACTGTTGCTACCGCTCACCGGTGGGTGAGGGAAATAGAGGTTGTTCTTGATATCAGTGAGTGCCGGGAGGACTAGAAGGTGAAGTTTGCTACCCACTCGTTTGCAGACTCGGCTCTTTGTTGGTAGGACAATGTTGTCCAAGCCGAGGGTAGCCGGGTGATAGGAAGGATGAGGTGGGAGGAGTTGAAGAAGATGGTGATTGAGGAGTTCTGCCCTCATAGGGAGATGGATAAGATAGAGAGAGAGTTCTTGTAGCTGGAGGCGGGAACCATGACACACCAGTAGTACACCACCAAATTCAATGAAATGGCACGACTCGTGCCGGATCAGGTGACGCCTCTGTCTCTGAAGATAAAGAGGTACATTCGGGGCTTACCAGTGGATGTTCATAGGCATATGATCGCCGCCCGGCCAAGCACGTTTAGCTCGGCGGTCAATTTGGTAGGGAGGCTATATGATGAGCGGGAGTTGGTGGTTACTGAAGCGAACAAGAAGGGTGATGGTGATCGGAACTGGAACGGGAAAAGGTTTGGTCGGGGTGATGCCTCAACGGGTAACAAAAAGGCACGGGTGGATAACCGCCGTGTGACCACCTCGAGTGCAGGGTCAAGGAGGTGTGGCAAGTGTGGAAGGGATCATGCGGGGGAATGTAGGTTGGGATTGAACATGTGCTTCAAATGTGGGATGACGGAGCACATCGCAAAGGATTGCCTTGCGGGCAGATGTTTCAACTGTGGAGAAAGTGGTCATATGAGTAAAGACTGTAAGAAGCCGAAGGCTGAGGGTTCCGGGGTAAAGAAGACGGGGAGTGAAGGGCCGAGGGTGAGCGGCAAGGCATTCACCATGTCACAGGAGGAAGCTAGGATGGACCCTGACGTAGTGTCCGGTACGTTTCTGGTGAACCAAACTTTAGCTTCTTTGTTATTTGATTCGGGTGCCGGTAAAAGTTTTATTTCTGATGCTTTTTGTGCTAAGCTGTCTGTTAGAAGTAGACGTGTTGATGCGCCCTTTGACGTAGAAACTGGCATAGGTAAGTCCACCAGGATTTCGGAGATGATAGAGAATTGTGATATGGAACTAGAAGGTCATAAGTTTCCTATTAGACCGTTCGTGATGATCTTGGGTGTTTTTGATTTGGTTCTTGGGATGGATTGGTTAGCGGACTTCGAGGTGAATATTGTGTGTCGCAAGAAGATGATTTGTTTGACAGCGCCTGACGGGAGTTCAATGACGATTTATGGGGATCGGATCACGACGATCCCGAAAGTGATCTCAATGGTAGTGGCGGGAAAGTGTATAAGGCATGGGTGTAGCGCCAACTTGGCTTATGTAAAGGATGTGGATACGCCGGCACCACAGCTGTCTGATGTACCGGTTGTGCGTGACTTTCCAGACATGTTCCCAGAAGATTTATCAGGAGTGCCACCGAACCGAGAGAATGAGTTTCAGATTGATTTGATACCGGGTGCCCAACCTATTGCTAAGGAACCATATCGTTTGGCTCCAACAGTGATGAAAGAGTTGATGGAGCAGTTGCAAGAGTTGCTTGATAAGGGGTTCATTAGACCGAGTATCTCTCCTTGGAGTTCTCCGGTCCTGTTTGTAAAGAAGAAAGACGGTAGTATGAGGATGTGCATTGACTACCGTGAGCTGAATAAGTTGACAGTGAAGAACCGATACGCCTTACCGAGAATAGATGATTTGTTCGATCAGCTTCAAGGTTCCAGTTAGTTTTCAAGGGTAAACCTTTGATCTGGTTACCATCAGTTGAAGGTGAAGGAGCAGGATATCCCTAAAACAGCTTTTCGCACGCGCTATGGTCACTACGAGTTTCTTGTCATGTCTTTTGGTTTGACCAATGCGCCAACTACTTTTATGGATCTGATCAACCGTGTGTGTTGGCCTATGTTGGATAAATCAGTGATTGTGTTTATTGATGATATACTGATTTATTCTAAGAGCGAGATTAAGCATGTCGGCCACATCCGGGAGGATTTGGAGACGTTGAGAAAGGAGAAGCTGTACGCCAAGTTCTCCAAGTTCGCATTTTGGTTGCATGAAGTTCAGTTCTTGGGTCATGTGGTGAATCTGATGGGATCATGGTGGACCCAGCAAAGGTGGAGCCGGTGATGCAATGGAAGTCTCCTAAGACACCGTCCGAGATTCGTAGCTTCTTGGCTTTGGCGGGCTACTATAGAAGGTTTATCCAAGACTTCTCTAAGAATTGAAGGCTAGATTGACTAAAGCTCAAGAGATGGCGTTCGAAGAATTGAAGGCGAGATTGACTCAAGCTCTTGTTCTGTCAATACCCGATGGAAGTGAAGATCTGGTGGTTTATTTTGATGCTTCTTACTCGGGGTTGGGGTGCGTGTTAATTCAGAGAGAGAAGGTTATAGCCTATGCATCCCGATAGTTGAAAGTTCATGAGGTCAATTACCCTACTCATGACTTGGAGCTAGCAGTTGTGGTCTTTGAACTAAAGATTTGAAGGCACTATCTTTACGGGACAAAATGCACCATTTTCACTAACCACAAGAGCTTGAAGTACTTCTTTTAGCAGAAAGATCTGAACATAAGGCAGAGACTATGGTTGGAGCTTATAAAGGACTATGATTGCGAGATCTATTACCATCCAAGCAAAGCCAACGGGGTGGTTGATGCCCTTAGACGAAAAGAGAGGCCCGAGCCAATTAGGGTGAAAGCGTATCAGCTAATCATGACCTCTGACGTGATGAAGCAAGTTAAAGAGCTTCAAGATGAGGCATTGAAGGAAGATCATCTTAACTTTGAAAGAATGAGAGGTCTGGTTGTGGAATTGGGTGAAAACACACTTGGTGTTAAAACCCGATTTGGACGAGTGTGGATTCCTCGTTTTGGGGATCTACGCATGAGGATAATGGATGAAGCTCACAAGACTCGATACTCCATTCATCCAGGTGCCACAAAGATGTATCAAGACATGTTAGAACCCTTAGAAGATTAACATTTAGTCTTTTAATGTCTATTTTAAATTTTGTACTAGTATAGGGACTAGTTTTGTAAATTGTTAGTTCCTTAGTTTCTAGTATAAATAGCTTAGACTAGAGTAGAATTACAGAGAGAGAAAAGAGTTTTTTTGGTTGTTAACTGCTTTCTTACTCTTGTAATTGTCTTTGCTATATCAATGAACTGTGAATTTGTTGATATTGCTTGATTTGATTACAATTGTTTGTGTTTCT
>BJCM01264718.1:0-11814 GCA_018326385.1 Flaveria bidentis
CCCCCCTCCCGCGGGCAAAGGAGCTGCATTCTTTTTCGATTATGATGGATTCTTTAAGTCCTTCAACATCCCTCTCTCCACTCCTGAAGATGAGTTAGCAACCAAAATGATGTATGATATCTTAAACACACCATCACAAGACTCAATAACATTTGGTCAACAAGGCGAGCCACCTAATCCCTCAAGGGGAGCACTTGAGGTAAGTGACTCCTCCTTTGATGATGAAGTTGTGGAGAACTATCAGGTCGATCAGGAAGAACAGGTTCCTACTACTGAAAGTCCACAAGCATCTGATGTTGATGCCTTTGATTCTTCAGAACCTCAAACTCCTACTGCCTTAGATCCAGAACCAAGAGTTCACAATCTCAATAATAAGGTAGTCGTTCCCACAACTCCTGGATCACGCTTAAATGTCTATCATCCTCTGGACAATGTCATTAGGGATGTAAGATCAGGAGTTCAGATAAGAAATCAGCTATACTCAGTTGATTATGCCTCGGTAATGGAAAAAGGATATCTTCATGATGGTGCGTATCGTTGTTTTATGTCTTAGTTTGAGCCAAAATATGTCAGTGAAGCCCTAAACGATGAGGCATGGGTGAGTGCCATGCAAGAAGAACTTCTCCAAATCAAGAAGTTAGGTGTATGGACACTGGTGGACAGACCTAAAAGTGCTAAGGTCATTGGCATAAAATGGGTCTTGAAATGCAAGAAAGATGACTAAAGGGTTATAATCAGAAACAATGCTCGACTTGTAGTTCAAGGATTTTGACAAGTCGAGGGAATTGATTACAATGAAGTATTTGCACCTGTGGCGAGAATGGAAGCAGTCCGTATCTTCCTAGCCTATACCTCTTACATGAATATTAAAGTTTATCAACTGGACGTAAAGAGTGCATTTTTTCATGGTGAAATCCGGGAAATAGTGTATGTCAGTCAACCCGAAGGATATGAAGATCCATATAATCGGGATAGAGTTTACAAACTGGATAAAGCTCTCTACGGACTCCACCAAGCCCTGAGAGCATGGTATGAAAAACTCTCCACTCATCTTGTAAAACACGGATTTTGCAGAGAAGTGATTGATTGTACACTGTTCATCAAAGAAAAGGATGGTGATTTACAGCTTGTTCAAATTTATGTTGATGACATAATCTTTGGTTCCAAGAACAAAGACTTAGGTAAAGAATTTGAAGCAGTAATGAAGGCTGAGTTTGAGATGAGTGCCATGGAAGAGATGAAATTCTTTCTCGGCTTATAGGTGGATCAGACACCACAGGGGATATTTCTACATCAGACCAAGTATGTAGGCGATATTCTCAGTCGGTTCGATATGGAGAACGCTTCTGCAGCTGGGACTCCACTTGCTACAAATCATGATGTAGCACCCGACGAGAATGGTGATCTGGTGGATACTACCATGTACCATGAAATGATTGGATCTCTCATGTATCTCACTGCCTCACGACCTGACATCATGTACGCAACGTGTCTCTGCTTAAGATATCAGGCGAAACCGAAAGTCAACCATCTCATAGGAGTAAAAAGGATATTTCGTTATCTGAAGGGTACACCAACACTTGGGTTGTGGTATCCTCATGATTATGACTTTGAGCTTACAGCGTATAGTGACTCAGATTACGGCAGATGCAAAATGAACTACAAGTCAACCTCAATAGGTTGTCAATAATTTGGGAGAAGATTAGTCACGTGACAGTGTAAGAAGCAGACATCAGTTACACTGTCAACTTGTGAAGCTGAATATGTTGCTACGACAAACTGCAGTTCTTAAATCATCTGGATTCAACAGCAAATGCGAGACTACGGTTTGAAATTCTATAACACTCCTATATTTTTTGATAATTCCGCTGCTATAGCCGTAACAAAAAATCCGGTCCAACATCCTAAGACCAAACACATCGACATTAAATATCACTTTATACGTGATTGTTTTGAAAAGAATTTAATCGATGTTGTTAAAATTAATACTGATTTCCAACGCGCTAACCTCTACACAAAAGCTTTTGATAAACCACATTTTTTATATCCGTTAGAGGTCAAAGGCGTTAAAAAGAAAAGTGAAGTGATTCCAGACGATGAAAGTGCATAGTCCAACGCATTGAGTCAACTTTTTATTTTATTTACTTTCATTTTATTTTATTTTACTTCTTCGCCTATTAAAATTCAAAATGCAAAAGCATATTTGGTTTTAGAATTTTATGGGGAGAATAGGTTAAGTTTAAAAATATTAGATTTATTTGTTTTAATTTCAGTACATAAAAAAAGAGGGATGAGGACAGTCTAGCTAAAAGAAATAAGATTGTATCTGTGATACTAATTCAATGACAATGGAATATGATAGTACACAGGAACAAATAGTATGGGACTTTAAAAGAATGAAATTGTTCAAAGTATAAGTCTGAGATATCTACGCAACATAAAAGGAAAAATGATAGTTAAGCTAGCTGCTACTAAGGTAACATGGGAAAGTAGACCTAGAGGTTGCTAGACCATCTGATGATATGTAGGTAGATTCAATACAATAGATTAATAGACCTTGTTGGTGATTTCAAGTTCAAACTAAGTTGTTCAACAAGCTGTGGGTTATCATCTTATCCCTGGTTAACACAATCAACAAAGTTCCAATAAGGGTGACAAGCAAAATAAACACCACAAAAGTTTGCGGATGACCATAAAAATGAAAAGCACATGAAAATTGCAAAAAGCAATCAAGCTAATAACCTATGTTAATGGTGCGATTTGTGCAAAAAGAATAAAAATACTCAAACAAGAAGATAGGTTGTGTGTCTCTCTGCTGTGCGGTGACACTGACCTGAGGATAAGCATAGTCTAAATATTCTAGAATTCATTGTTGTTTGCGCCTCTCTACTATCCGGTGGCACTGACCTAAGGCTTAGCATCTCTTTGAAAGCTCTAGAATAGTTTCTTCTTGAATACTACACGTAGACCACTCAAAAATCTCTTGAGGAACATTGATTACCATATAAGTGTGGGATCCACAAATGCTTGTTGAAATAATTAAACCTTAAATCATCACTAATTTGTGTCAAAAGTCTGTGTATGGATTTAAGAGGACAAGTATACTGACAATCATCATGGTTGTAACTCTTGAAAGTCAAAATCATTGTGTGCATCTTGTGGCACTAGTATGATTTCCTAAACTTGGAAATGACTCTTGATGAAACAAGAATCTAGCATCAAAAGGTTTTGGTAAAATGTCCCGAATAATTTGATAAACCTATATGATTCCATAATGAAACGTTCCATCTATGGTCAAAATAACTTGAAGCTTTACTGTTCGAGAAATAAAACTACTAGATAGTTATCTTAGGAGTTCAACCTCACACAAAATTACAAAAAATATGTTTTAGATTTGTTTTATTTATAGTTGTTTAATTTAGTTAAATTTTAGTTAATTTATCAGTTAAATGTCGAACTATGCATCGAAAGTCAATCTGGGAATCACTCAGTAAAAGGGTCATGTATGAGGTGATGAAGTGTTTTAAAACGATCACGTCTGAGGTGATCAAAAGTTTTCTAAGTTAAAATGGGTGTGTCTGAGATGATCGAATGCTCAAAATGTTTTATTAACAGTTAAAAGGGGTTAAGTTTCATATGGTCATAAAGTCAAAATCATGAGTATGAGCCATTCGCACGACTGGACCATGAGTTTGGACCAGCCGTACGATTGGCCCGTACGTATGAGCCCAATCGCATGATTAACCCACACGTACGGGCCAGACGTACTATTGGACCATAAGCATGAGTAAACTCACACGATTGGATCACAAGATTGAGCCAATCGCATGAATGGGGTGACCGAATGAGTTAGTCGCCCGACTGAAACATAGTCGCCCGACTGAATTTGACCGACTGAGCCAATCGCACGACTAAGCTCCAATCGCACGATTGAAAAGTGCGAATGGACCCAGTCGGCCGATTGAAAGCAGATTTAGTATAAATAGGGCTAAAGTCGGTCGCATATGTTCATCACCCCTCAATCGCCCTAAATCGACTGATAGTACCGTTACTCTACCCAAATCTGATTAGATTGATTACTCCTCATCACTTAGTCACTGACGAGTCTATACTTCATCTGTAGGTAATTTGCGACCCAAATCACAGTAAATGCGTGGTGAAAACAAACCCTAACTGGGCTAAGTCGATTAAAATCAAGAAAATAGAGTTAACTTTCACACAGACCATATAAACGATAAAATTGGGTAAAATGAACAGCATACAGCAACCATTAACAATCCTGCGAGTCTAAAGAACCTAAACACAACGTTGAATTGCAAGTATTGACTTAGATTCAGGATAAATGCGTCGAACAGAGAAGTATGCGACTGGTCATTCCGAATGAACTTCAATCGCACGATTGAACTAGGTGAATGACTCAGTCGGCCGAATGAACGAGGCGTATGAGCTCAGTCACCCGACTGAACTCAATCACAGGCTCAGTCGCCCGATTGAACTCAGTCGCATGCTAAGTTGCCCGATTGAATTCAGTCGCATACCAAATCAACCGACTGAACTCAGTCGTATGGTTCAATCGCACGATTGAACCAGACTGATCTCAAACAGTTTAAAGTGAAATGGCTTTTGTTATGTGCTGATCTAATATGTAAGTGTCTTGTGTTACAGAATCATGGCATATAGGTGGATCATCAACACCAAGCACAACATTTGTGCTCACTTGGATGCCACCACTCAGAATGCTACCGAGTTTGCTGGTATTATGGCATTTCTAAGGAGATCAAGGATATATCGAGTGATATCTACACCCTAGACACCCTATCGGTCTATACAGCAGGCCTTCTAGGAAGGTGCATCTGTTGACCGATCGACTGAGCCCTACAATATATGTAGCACCATCTTTGGCCAGGAGATTGAGGTCATAATAGCTGATTTGAGACAGGTACTGGATTTGGGAGATGATGTTGCCTACCCAACCAGACTACATCCTCTTACCGTAAGGGGATGCTTTCTATGGATGAGGTACACTGGGGACATCAACGCAGGTGTGCTCAATAAAAGCAACATGTGTCCCCAATTCAAGTACCTAGCTCATGTCATTCTGAAGTGCATTGCTTCATGAAGGGGTGGATTTGATGATTTATCAGACCAAATCCAGAATGCCTACATGGCACTGGTGCTGAATCACCCCTTCAACTTCTCCAACATGATCTTCTCCTACTTGATCGAGAATATAGAGGCCAAATGCAAGGAAGGCTTCTGCATGTACCCGAGATTTCTGCAGATGATTATTGACGAGAAGCTTCCTTTGCTGCCGAAGGAGAGTCATGATGTTGTCTCTCTTGAGATCATGGATGACACCACTCTTGGGAGAATGAAGGTCTACAGGGGCAAGCAGGTAAAGCCCCCTGTAAAGAGGTTGTTTAGGCACTTGGCTAGAGAAGACTATGTGGCGCCAGCTCGGCGAAAGTGGCGTCACGAGGATAGTGACTCGGATGTTGAGCAGATTGCTCTACCCTCCGATGACTCCGATGGTGATGACAGTGGTGATGGTGGAGATGTTGGCCCCACCCAATCTAGGGCCACTACTACTGATATACAATCTCCACCATCCACCCGAGGAGGAGCAAAGGCAGCTGGATTCCATTAGGATTTCCGACCTGATGTGGAGGACGAGTCGGATGAGGAGCCGTTAACTCGAACGGTGGGCAGCAAGGTGGTTGCCACCGAGCAAGGGATTGAGGTGGTTGGAGGACGTTAGGGTACGTCTGAGGAGGCTTCTACTGATCCATCATACACCCTAGACCAGCCCAGCATCCCAGGGGGAGCATCCTCCTCAAAAGATTCGAGGAAGAAGAGGATGGCTCAACCCCACGGGATGAAGCCCAAAAGACAGAGGTTCACGTTGATTCCTACCTCTTCCACCACTGCCACCACATCTACCACCACCACTCACTCACCCACCACTACTCACTCACCCACCACCACAACTACCACCATTACTACCACTTCACCCACCATCACTACTAAAGCCACTCCACCACCCATCTACACTACTTCCACCACCACTACAGCCTACCCATCACCACCCATTCATATACCACCACCCATATTCACCACTGCCACCACCACCACAACTAGTCACCAACCCGGACCATCATCCCACCCGATATTCACTACAGGATCATCCTTACCTTCTGTTGGGGTAGAGGATCAGTTGTTAGCACTAAACAGAATGGTGTTGAAGCTGTGGGCTGCTGATGAAGAGAGAACTGCCCAAATACGTCCGCTTGTGGAGCAAAACGTTGCCCAAGCACAGCAGGCCCAGCTGATTGAGTACCGAGCTCAGCATATGGCTGCATAGGGTGAGGAGATTGCCCAACTCCAGGAGCATAAAGTCATATCAGCAAAGAAGATAGAGGAGTTGGAGGCTGCCAAAAAGACCATCTTACTCAAGCTCAAAGGAACAAATGATGGGCCTCTTAAGATAAGAGAAGGAGATGGTGATGACGATGATGATGAGGATGATGATGACGAGGATGATGATGAGGATGACACAGAAGAAGGAGGTGATGATGGTGCAGGAGATGGAGGAGATGATGCAGCGGCATTATGGGCCACACAAGCTAGAGAGAGTTGCACCAAGAAGACTCAAGATCAGGGTGCCTCGACCTCAGCCCCGCCTGCAGAAGAGCACATGATTCAGGATAAAAATCATTCATCTCAGCAAGATGAGTACGATGTTGCTCCCCTTTAGCAAATCAAGTCTCAACTCACAATGATTCTTGATTTGCAAGGGATCGTCCGAAGGTCCGTAAGTTATACTCCTGAAGAAGGAGAAATCATTCATGACCTTATGGACGATTAACTTGCTGAGATGTTCCGGCTAAATCCGGACGAGATTGTGAAGGACGCTCCAACTGTTGAAGTTGCAAGTGACGACGAGCTGAATGACGTAGATGACATCGAGATCGCGGACGTCACGGTGGAGCATTATCCTGAGTATACTGATAGAGAGGGAAATGTAGTCCCCAATCTGGGTGATACTCTTGTCAGTGATACTTTCAATAAACTGGATCAGATGGAAAGCGAATCTGAGAAGAATAAGGATCAAGCCCAAGCCTCAGACGCTGATGTCAACATCAAAAAGGCTGAATAGGCGGCTTGTTTTGCAGAGATCTGAGCCCAACGCATTGCTACAAAGCCGAGTGTCTACACCAAGCTCTACAAAGTGAAGAAGCATCACAAGGTGTCAGGAAAGATTATCGTGTGGGCCTATTTTGAGGATCTTAATGTGTATGCTGTGAAAAGAGAGAAGGATATAGAGTACTTTAGATTCCCACACGATCTAAATACACTACCTGGTTTTGAGCTCAACCAGCTGGCCAAACTAAAGTTGTTGTATGCTAACCCAAAGAAGATGTCAGGCTGGTTTGAGGTTGCTTTGAAGAAAGAGTATCACACTAGGTGGGTCAACTTCAAAACTCAAAAACTGAAGAGGTATATCAGACAGTCTGAAGTTGATTCCATAACTGGAAAGCCAAAGATAGTGCTGAAGTGGAATCCTCCGCGCACGATGTCAAGAATCCCTCTAAGGGAATGCCACATGACTTCACTCCACACTTCAAGTGGTGGTACTATGATTGGAGAATAGGTGAGGCGGTTATAGTTCTAAACAGATAAGGTAATATGGAAACTATTCGGGTATTTGACCCAATGTGGCTAACTAACTTGTCTTCTGACGATGTCTACACTTTATACAAGTGGCCAATGTTCTATGACGCGCAAGACATTGTACAAGCCCTCCGGTTCCAAAACGTGATAAGACTCTGCTTTGCATTCGAAATACATGCAGGAGTTACAAAGGAGGAGAAGTACAAGAAATTTGAAGAGGTGATGAAGAATGTTAGACAATGATGTAAACTAGGTCCAAGGGGGAGTTTGTTGATACATATGTACCTAGTTTAGGAGCTCAATGCAAAATTTCTTTCATGTCTTACCTATATGTAATTGAATGGGTATGAATGAAATACAATGTGTGGTTGACAGTTATAATGTTTAATATTTCATTGTTTATTGTGTATTGAACTAAATATATAGGTTTGTGGTTGTTTACATAGTTCTTAGTCAATAATGTTTGAGAAACATGTTTAAACTTAATCGTGTGAAGTTCTCATGCGAATGGACCATGTTAATGGACTATACGCATGAATTCTTCATGTTAATGGACCAGTCGCACGACTGAACCAGGAGACTGGATCAGTCGTACGATTATGACATAAGATTGACTCAATCGCACGACTGAACCCTCAGTCGTGCGGATGGATCAACCGCATGCTTCAGTCGCACGACTGAACCATGCTAATGGTTCAGCCATACGAATGGAAAACCCTAACCTATAAATACCACTTAATTCGTGGAAAAACGTAACAATTCGAATACCTACGCATAAAGTCGTACCTTAGCCGTCTAGAGACCCTAGAATACCTGTTCCAAGTTCATAGATCGCAGTTAATCATCTTACAATCGCTCTTAACGTTTAGATTCATTCTTAGATTGATTATACTAGCGTTATCCCTGATTGGATCGCCAATCAAATAGGATTTCATACTATTTGGTTTGGTACACACGTAAATCAGTTAGTACTCCATACCTAAACGGTCCTAACATGTAGAAGACCATGGTGGTGGTGATAGTGATCAAGAATTTCTTGATGCTAACAACCACTCTATTGAAGACAACATCAATGATGTCACACACTCATTGGATCAAGTCTCACTTGATAAGTGTGTTGATAAGATGGGAGAAACATCAATGCCAGATCTAAAATGTTCTAATCTAGATCTTTCTTAGCAACTTGTTGTGATCCCTCAGCTAAGGATCCACAAGTCTCATCCCACCTCAAACATCATTGGAGATGTTGACTCAGGGGTAAGATCAAGAGGACAAACCTATGATGCAAATGTTTGTCTTCACTCTTATTTCTTATCTCAGATAGAGCATAAGAAAATTAACGAGGCTTTGAAGGATGGAAGTTGGGTTGATGCTATGCAAGAGGAGTTGCTTCAATTCAAAAGGTAGAAGGTTTGGAACCTATGTCCTCTTCTTTATGGGAAGACTACTATATGAACCAAATGGTATTTTAGGAGTAAGAAGGATGATATAGGACTTGTCATCAAAAACAAAGCTAGACTAGTTGTTCAAGGGTATACACAAGAAGAAGGAATTGACTACACAGATGTCTTTGCTCATGTAGTAAGATTAGAAGCTATTAGGATATTCTTGGCATTTGCTGCATCTAGAAACTTCAAGGTCTATCAACTTGATGTCAAGTGTGCTTTTCATTATGGAGTGATTGATATGAGATGTATGTCAAACACCACCTGGCTTTGCAGATCCTGATCATCCTGATTATGTCTACAGGCTTGATAAAGCTCTTTATGGGCTGCACTAAGCACCAAGAAAGTGGTATGAGACTCTATCTCAGTATCTCTGCAAGCATGGATACAGAAGAGGTACTATAGATGGAACTCTCTTCATCAAAGGAACATGAAATGACTTGATGCTAGTTCAAGTATACGAAGATGACATCATTTTTGGTTCAACTAATCCAAAGCTCTGCAAAGACTTTGAGAAGCTGATGAAGGATAGATTTGAAATGAGTTTCATGGGGGAACTCAAATTCTTTCTAGGAATTCAAATGAAGTAAGTTGAAGATGGCATATTCATAAGTCAGTCAAAGTATGTTCAGGACATACCTAAGAGGTTCAACATGACTGATTGCAAGGTTTCTAAGACACGGGGCCGGACCTTGAGGGGGAGTGTGTGGATGAAAATCTCTATAGGGTTATGATTAGGTCTCTTATATACCTTACAACTAGCAGGCCTGATATCATGTTCGCCACATGTGTGTGTGCAAGATATCAAGCCAACCCAAGATGTCACACCTTATCACTGTCAAAAGAATTTTAAGATATCTCAAAGGTGCCTCAACACTTGGCCTTTGATATCCAAAGAATTCTAACTTTAATCTATATGCATATACAGATAGTAATTATGGTGGATGCAATATGACTGCAAAGTCTACATTAGGGGGATGTCAGTTTCTTGGTGGAAGGGTTGTCTCTTGGCAATGCAAAAAAGCAATCATGTGTCTCTGCATCAACTATTGATGTTGAATACAATGCTGTTGCAAGCTGCTATGCTTAAGTGCTTTGGATTTAGAATCAGATACTGGACTATGGGTTCAACTTTAAAGAGACTGTCATTCACATAGACAACAATAGTGCCATCTCTATTACAAAGAATATTGTGCAACACTCAAGGACTAAACACATCAATATCAAGTATAATTTGATTAGAGATAACTTTGAAAAAGGCTTGATCAAACTAGTCAAGGTTAACACAAATGAACAATATGTTGATTTGTTCACTAAAGCTTTTAATGAGCAGATATTTAAGTATCTCATATAAGCTAATGGGATCAATAACCTTGAGTAGCTTTTTCATAAAACTAATTCATATTATTTCTAAAATCTGTGTGTCCTAAGTTGTCTATTTAATCATCTTCATAAGCTATTGTTTTCTTTAGAAAAAAATCTTTTTTACAAGATTTTCCATAGATTTTTGCAAATCTTGATCTTTTCTGTCCTTCGAAAGATATGGTTTTATCTTCGAAAGAAACTTATGTCTTTAAAACAAACAACTACTTAAGTAAAATTGTCTTCGGAAGAAATTTCTAAAATATCTTCCAAAGCTTAATATTTCCCTAAAGTATTTGAATGTTTTCAAGGACAACTTTCTTCTGAAGAAAATTAATTCTCGAAAGCTTTATTCTTAATTGAATAAAGTATCCAAGACTTAATTTTTCTTCCGAAGCAAAATTTTCAAAACTCTTCGGAAATTCGTCCAAAGTCATTTTAGCTTTGGAAGCTTTTTCATAAAAACTTCCGAAGAAAATTTACCTTCGGAAGATTTTCGACTTCCAAGAAAACTACCTTTTGAGCAAAAAGTAAACTACTTTTTCAGAGATGGGACCAACATTCAGATTTCAAAGTTTATTATCTTTCATTAACTTTGTGTTAAATCCATTTCATATATAAACCCAACGGTTCCCCCTCTTTCTTTATCATCTTCATATTCTCCCAGACCTAAATTCCAAACTTCTCTCTAAAACCACTTTTGTTCTTCATTTTCTTCACCTCTAAGCTTCTCAAATGGCCAACCTCGACTGCAGAAATGACCCAGACTTTTCCATGTAGTTACATAGGCAACACAATCAGGTTGCTCTTTTAAACTCGGAGAAAGATCCACATTTCTGAGAGGTTTGTCGATTCTCGACTCTATCACACTACTCCACCTCCTTTACTATTGATCTTGTTCTTTATGAGAATCCTTTGCTTGATTTTTGGAAGACCTGTCAAGAGGTCATCCTAGATAGGAAGAAGGCACTGTCTGCTACAGTGTAAGGGAGGACAATCTTCATCACTCCAGCCATGATAAACACCCATCTTCAGCTGGATGATGAGGAAGGTAAATTGTCCTTTCCCAAAGAAGTTGTTAACCAATCCTTTCAGCAGATTGTAAGGCCCCGTTTCCGGAGACCTCACAATTGGCCATTCACCGTTGTAATTACATAAAACATTACAAGCTTACAAATTTAAGCAGCGGAATTAATTTTAACAAAAGGCATTCATCTCATTATAAACATTGTTGTTAAGCAATACGCCTTGGTTTAATCAGTTTACAAAAGAATAGTTTAACTGCATTACAAAACAACAATGATTTCTTATTAAGAATGGATGTCAGTCTTGCCCC
>BJCM01264725.1:0-12816 GCA_018326385.1 Flaveria bidentis
TATGGGTGGTGGGATAGGAGTGGATGGTGAAGGGTTGGTTGTAGTAGTGGTGGTTGGGAGTGTGGTAGTTGTGGTTGGGGGTGTGGTAGTGGTGTTGGTAGTTATGGTGGATGTGGTAGATGTGATTGTGGCTGTGGCAATAGTGGTGGTTGTGGCAGTGGTGGTTGTGGCAGTGGTAGTTGATGGGGTCAAAGTAAATCCAGGCCTCTTACCTTTTTTGCAATAAGGGTAAGCCATCCTCTTTTTCCTGGAGCCCTTAGAGATAGAGGCTCCCCCTTGACTGCTGGGCTGGTCCGGGGTATACAAAGGATCTGTATCAGCAGTAGCGGCATCCCTAGACTCACCCTAGCATCCAACAACCGCCCTGAGCCCTCTCAGTGGCTACGACCCGGCTCCCCACCATCAGTACTAGAGGCTCCTCGTCCGACTCCTCCTCCTCATCCATCTGAAAATCAGGGTGGATTGGAGTCGGCTCGGGTCCACCCGAACCATCACCTCCTTGACCATCATCGAGGTCATCATCATCAGTCATCGGAGGGTAGAGCAATAGGCTCAGAATCCGAGTCACTATCGTCGTGATGCCAGTTCCTCCTATCTGGCGCCACATTATCCTCCCGGGTCAAATGCCCAAACAGTTTCCTTACCGGGGGCTTCACCTGCTTACCTCGGTATACCTTCATCCTCCCGAGGGTGGTGTCATCCATCACCTCTAGTGTAACTGCATCCTCACTCTCCTTAGGCAGTGAAGGAAGCTTCTGGTCTATGATCATCTGAAGGAATCGGGGGTACATGCAAAAGCCTTCCTTTCCTTTGGCTTCTATGTTCTCGACCCCATAAGTGAATATCATCCGTGAGAAACTGAACGGATGGTTCAGTACCAGAGCTACGTAAGCATTCTAGATTTGGTCTGACATCTCATCAAAGCCTTCCTTCCTCGAGGCTATGCACTTGAGCAACACATGGGCTAAATACTTGAACTGGGGGCACAGGTTGCTCTTGTTGAGCACACCTGCGTTTATTTCTCCCGCGTACTTAGCCCGAAGAAAACAACCTTGAACCTAAGTGGATGCAGTCTGGCTAGGCGGTCACCATCTTCTCCCAACTCTAACACCCTACTCAGATCTTCCTCACTGATCTCAATCTTCTCACCAAATATGGAACTCCGAATACGATGAGGTTCAGCAGACCTGTCGACTACAATGCTTTCCTAGAAGGCCTGCTCAATCGATCGATATGATGTGCACAAGGTAGATATGGCCTTAAAGATCCTCGATCTCCATAGGAAGGTGATAATCCCAGTGAAATCAGATGCATTCCGGGAGGTGACGTCCAGATGTGCACAAAGATTATGCTTTGTGCTCATATTCCATCTACTCACCATGTTTCTGTTACACAAGATAAATAAACGTTAGAGTTTGTGTAAGTGAATGACATTTGAATTTAATGGACTTGAATCATTCTGTTCTGTCATGCGAATGGACAATGAAACTGAGTCTTAGTCATGTGAATGAGCTCAGTCATGCGAATGAACCTACATCTTAACTGAGTCGTATGCTGTTCTATGCGGTTGAACCAATCGTGCGATTGAATTCATACGCATGATTCATTCGGGCGATTAACTCATTCGCCCATTTCAATCGTGTGATTGAAGTTCATCAGTGTGTCTATTCGCATATGTCTCTGTACGGTACTATAGTATCGGTTCTTGGTCTATACTTGATGTTAAATGTTTAGGTTAGACTCATTTGACTCGCAATAAATCAAAATAACACTTAGTACTAAATAAATCGACGATTAAGTCATGTTAGTGGTTTATTATGACGGTTTTTGTCTCGGTTTAGTTTTCACCCAATTACGTCATTAGGGCATGATTATACTGAGCATTTAGGTGGATTTTAGTCTTGCATTACCTGTAGAAACAAAGCGTAATCGTTAGTGTCACAATCAAGAAGCTAAATCATGGATACGAAATTTGGGCAGAGTAACTTGATTTCATACGATTTAAGTGCGACTTGGGGGTGATGAGTGTCTGCGACCGACTCCCCTCTATTAATACTAGGTTTTTCTTCAGTCGTGCGACTGACCCTATTCGCACACTTGATTCGTGCGACTGGGGCTCAGTCGTGCGACTGGCTCAGTCGGTCACCTCCATTCGTGGGATTGGTTCATTCTGATGATCCAATCGGACGGATTGACCCATTTTTATGGTCAAATCGTACGTCTGGTCCATTCGTGTGGTTCAGTTGTGCGATTGGGCTCATACGTATGATCCAATCGTGCGACTGATCCATACTTATGGTCCAGTCGTGCGAATGGCTCATACTTATCAGTTTGACCTTATGACCATTCAAACAGTTAGCCTTTTTAACTATAGATAAAACGTTATGATCGATGATCATCTCAGACATGATCCTTTTAACTTTGAAAACTGTTGATCACCTCAGACGTGATCTTTTAACGAAGAACCGATTGGTCACCTAAGACGTGACCTCTTTTAAGTGAGTGTTTCATAGATTGATTTTCGATGCCTAGTCCGACTTTTAACAACTAAATGACTAAAATTTAAAAAATAAAGCAACTATAAAATTTAAAAAACAAAATTAAGACATATTTTTGTATTTTTGATTTTAGATGGATTTTAAACCTGTTAGAGTAATTCTAATAGATTTTACTTCCTGGACAACACAACTTCAATTCATGTTTATCATTTCTGGTACGATTCTTTTTGGAATCATATAGGTAAATCAGAATCACTTTGGACATTTTAATAAACAATCTTGATGCTTGATCCTTGTTTTCACTAATAGTCAATAGCAATTTTAGGAAATCATACTCGAGCCACAAGATGCACATAATGATTTTGACTTTCAAGAGCTACAGCTCATGATGATTGTCAGTATACTTGTCCTCTTAAATCCATACACAGATTTTTGACACACATTGGTGATGATTTAAAGTTTAATTATTTTACCAAGCATTTGTGGATCCCACGCTTATATGGTAATCAACGTTCCTCAGGAGATTTTTGAGCGGTATACGGGTATATTTCAAGAAGAAACTATTCTAAGAACTTTCAAAGAGATGCCAAGCCTCAGGTCAGTGCCATCGCACAGCAGAGGGGCACAAACAACAATGAAATCTAGAATATTTAGGTTATGCTTATCCTCAAGTCAGTGACACCGTACAACAAAGAGGCACACAACCTATCTTCTTGTCCGAGCATTTATTTTCTTTTTGCACATATTGCACCAACAACATAAGTTATTAGCTTGATTGCGTTTTTCATTTTTCATGTGCTTTGCTCATATTTTATGGTCGACCGCACACATTTGTGGCATTTATTTTGCTCTTCACCCCTTATTGGAATAATGTTGATTGTGTTAACCAGGAATAAGATGGGAACCCATAGCAAGTTGAACAACTTAGTTTGAATTTTAAACCACCAAAGAGGTCTACTTATCTATTTTATTGAATCTACCGACACATCATATAATGAGCTAGCAGCCTCTAGGTCTACTTTCTCTATGTTACCTTGGTAGCATACTAGTTTTACTATCATTTTTCCTTTTATTTTGCTTAGACTTTTCAGACTTAAACTTTGAATTTTGCATCTTAATCATTTATACTTTTTGAAGTCCCAAATAATCAGTTCCATGTGTACTATCATTTTCCGAATACGTTGAATCAGTATCACAAATTTGATTTCTTTTCTTTAAGCTAAGTTGTCCTCCTCTCTTGTTGTTTTTTTAAGTAATTAAATAAAATGACTAATTTAATACTAATCTAACCTATTCTCCCCCTAAAATTATAAAACTGAAAATATTTTTTGAGTTTTTTGGATTTTGTTGAAACAGGAAATTAAATAAGAAAAATAAAAGAAATAAAAATAAAAAGTTGTCGGACTAAGCATTTTTATCCTCTGTTATCACATCACTTTTACTATTCACGCCATTAACCTCTAATTGATATTGAAATCTCGGTTTATCAAATGCTATTGTGTAGAGGTCGGCGCGTTGAAAATCCGTATTTATTTTAACGACATCGATTAAATGTTTTTCAAAACAATCATGTATAAAGTGATACTTAATGCCGATGTATTTAGTTTTAGGATGTTGGACTGTATTTTTTGTTATGGCTATAGCAGTAGAATTATCAACATAAATAGGAGTGTTAGAGAATTGCAAACCGTAGTCTCGCATTTGCTGTTGAATCCAAATGATCTACGAACAGCAACTTGCAGCAGCAACATATTGAGCTTCACAAGTTGACAGAGCAACCGATGTCTGCTTCTTACACTGCCAGGTGACTAATCTTCTCCCAAAAGATTGACATCCTGCAGACGTTGACTTGTAGTTCATTTTGCAGCCGCCGTAGTCCGAGTCACTATACGTTGTAAGCTCAAAATCATCGTCATGAGGATACCACAACTCAATTGTTGGAATACCCTTTAGATAACGGAAAATACGTTTACCTCCTATGAGATGGTTGACATTCGGTTTCGACTGATATCTGGAGCACAGACATGTAGCATACATGATATCAGGTCTTGAGGCTGTGAGGTACATGAGGGATCTGGTCATTTCGCGGTACATGGTGGTGTCCACTAGATCACCATTTTTGTCGGGTGCCACGTCATGGTTTGTAGCAAGTGGAGTCCCAGCTGCCGAAGCATTCTCCATATCGAACCGACTAAGGATATCGCCTACATACTTGGTCTGATGTAGAAATATTCCCTTTGGTGTCTGATCCACCTGTAACCCGAGAAAGAAATTCATCTCTCCCATAGCACTCATCTCAAATTCAGCTTTCATTACTGCTTCAAATTCTTTATACAATTCTTCGTTTTTGGAACCAAAGATTATGTCATCAACATAAATCTGTACAAGCAGTAAGTCACCATCCTTTTCTTTGATAAACAGTGTGTAGTCAATCACTCCTCTGCGAAAGCTGTGTTTCACAAGATGAGTTGAGAGCTTCTCATACCATGCTCTTGGGGCTTGGTGGAGCCCGTAAAGAACCTTATCCAGCTTGTAAACTCTGTCCCGATGATACGGATCCTCAAATCTTTTGGGTTGACTAACATACGCTGTCTCCCAGATTTCACTATGAAGGAATGCACTCTTCACATCTAGTTGATAAAATTTAATCTTCATATAAGATGCATAGGCTAGGAAGATATGGATTACTTCCATTCTCGCCATATGTGCAAACACTTCATTGTAATCAATGCCTTCGACTTGTCGAAATCCTTGAACTACAAGTCGAGCCTTATTTCTGATTATGACCCCTTGGTCATCTTTCTTGCATTTTAAGACCCATTTAGTGCCAATGACCTTAGCACCTTGTGGTTTATCCACCAGTGTCCATATTCCTAACTTCTTGAATTGAGGAAGTTCTTCTTGCATGGCACTCACCCATGCCTTATCGTTTAAGGCTTCACTTACATATTTTGCCTCAATTTGAGACACAAAACATTGATAAGCACCATCATGAAGATAATCTTTTTTCATGACTAGGCATAATCAGCTAAGTATGGATGATCTCTTGTCTGTACTCCCGATTATACATCCCCTATGACGTTATCCAGAGGATGATATACATTAAGTCGAGATCCAGGAGTGGTGGGAACGACTACATCCTAATCCAGATTTTGAATTCTTGGTTCAGTATCTGTAGCCGTTGGAGTGTGAGGTTCTGAAGTGTTAGAGGCATCAACATCATATGCTTGTGAACTTTCAGTAGCAAGAACCTGTTCCTCCTGTTCCACCTAAACATTCTCCAATTCTTCATCAACAGAGGAAGAGTCACTTACCTCCAGTGCTCCCCCTGAATGACTAGAAGACTCACCTTGAGAACCTGATGTTGTCGAGTCTAGTGACGGTGTGTTTAAGACATTGTACATCATCTTGGTCGATAACTCATCATCAGGAGGGGAGAGAAGGATGTTGAAGGACTTAAAGAATACATCATAATCAAAGAAGAATACGGGTCCTATTCCAGCAGGGGGGTGGTGTATCTCTGAACGTCGACGTTGAACCAGAATTCTACTTGACCCGTTGAGTTGTTGTAAACTCTCCTATTCGGTATGTTGTATCCTAGAAAATTTCCTTCTTTAGCCTTTTCACTGAACTTCCCTTACTGATTTTTCTTCAGCAGTGTACATGGTGCGCCAAACTGTTCGAGGTACTCTAGAGTAGGTTTACGTTGTTGGAGCAACTCGTAACATGTTTTACCATGACGTTTGACCACCAGGACTCGGTTTAGGGTGTAACATGCATTGGCAAATGCCTCATTCCAAAATTGGATGTGCAGTTTCGAGTCGGCTAGCATCGTTCGTGCTGTCTCTATCAAGCTCCTGTTCTTTTGTTCAGCAACTCCGTTCATTTGTGGAGTGTAGGCAGATGTGAACTGATGTACAATTCCTTTCTCTTTGCAAAATGCCTCCATCCATTGGTTCTTGAATTTCGGGCTGTTGTTTGAGCGAATCTGATGTACTTTCAACTTGTAAAGAGATTCCAATGTGGTCACCAGCTGTTGAACAATTCAAATGTTTCTAATTTGGATTTTAGAAACATTACCCAAGAGAATCTGGAGTAGTCATCAGTGACTACATAATAGTACAGATCACCAGTGATGCTCTTGGTGCTCAAAGGACCAAACAAATCCATATGTAGAAGTTCGAGAGGCAATTCAATAGAATTTACTTTCTTTACCTTGTGAGACTTCTTGGTTTGTTTGCCTTTCTTACACGCTACACAAAAATTCAGAAGTTGAAAATTCTTAACATTAACTCCATTTACTAAATCATTTTGAATCAAATGATTCATCTTCTGTGGATTTATGTGTCCCATTCTCCTATTCTAGGAGATCGAGTCCCTTTCAGTTGCCTTTGACAAGAAGCATTGTACTTGATGATTGGTTGTGGAGACCTTTGATAGATCCAAGACATATAAGTCATTATATCTTGAAGATGACATTAGGATTTGGTCCTCCGGGATAATGTAATCATTCTTCAACACATAGCACTTCTTGTTATAAAAAACAACCTTGAATCCTTTGTCATAGATATGGGATACAGAAAGCAAGATATTTTGTAATTGTTGAACGTAGTTGACCTTGTTGGATCTTGTATGCCCAAGACAAATACAAGATTGATGTGGTTAGTACGTTATAATCCAAGTCGGGTCATACCCAATAACAAGCCAAACAAACACCAATAAATATTTATTTGTTGATGAGATCATTCAAGTAAATATTGACACAAATTTAGAAAATAGGATTTATAAAACGTTACTTTTGTGATAGAACAACATTATATGGATAATTTGTTCATGAGAAATTATTTGTTACATTATTTAAGTTGGTTAAATAATAACAAATAAAAGTGTGTTAATGTTATAAAATTAAAATAGGTTTTAATTTTATAAAGTAAGGGTTTAAAAGAGTGCAATTTTATAAAAGTTTCAAAATGTGGGGAACCCATTTTGAATAAAGATTCAGCTGCCCCATGTGGGGGTTAGAGGAGTCTTTTAGTCTTGGGTTCTACACGACTTTCTCCATTCTGGCACTCTTCAATCAATACACATACTCTCTCTTACACAGACAAGCATGAACTCTCTCAAAACAAGGCTGAAAATTTCGGATTAAAGGCTCAAACAAGCTGAAAATTTCGGATTTTTGAAGGTGCATAGGTAGAGAGTTTTGGTGTTGAGCTCCCAAACTACCTAGGTGTTTGGAAGAGCTTGTGGGTATACAAACTTGAGGCTTTCTCTCTTGGGGGCTGGACATTTATGAACATCATCATCTTCATCTCATCCGTCTACAACATCTTGTGCTTGAAAGGTTGTTTCAATGAACACCCTATGGTTGTTATTTTGGTTTTGATAGTATTCTATTTCACATATATATATCATCCTTGTTCTTGGGTTTTATTTATGATTTAAAATGGTTCATTTTTCAGATTGTTAACAACATGTTTAAACCTTATATCCGCTGCATTTTTATAGTTTAAATGGTTAAACTAGCTTTGATTTACATGTTACAAAACCCAACAGACCTTGTCAAAGTTGACATTCTGATTCCCCACTTCATCTTGAGTGACGATGTATCCTCCTTTATTTCTAGCAAATGAGACATGTCCCCCTTTAATTTGTTTGACATTTGAAAGGAGAGACAGTTCCCGGTCATGTGCCTAGACGCCTCACTATCAACAATCTAGGTGTTTGTGATAGCACTGTAACGGACACCCTGCACATTCAAAGAAAATTATTAGTTTAGGTTTGGGACCCAAGCCATAACTGGCTTGGGTGACCCAGAGGAATCACACATCATGAACTCAACCCACTATCCATTAGAGGGTGAGGGCATATCATTCTTCTTAGTGTTCTCAGTATTAGACACTAGACTTGACTTTTCTTTCCATAAGCCAGTTTTGTATAAGGCCTATTTGTCATAAACAGACGACTGGCTTACTGTTTGAACTTTAGGTTCATTACTTCTTTTTGGTGGAGTAATAGAACTCCTTTTAGAAAAAAATTGTTTAGTATCATGAAGGTCAATTTTCTTTCTTGGTGTCTGATAATAAGGACAATTAGAAGTGATGTGTCATCTCTTTCCATAATTGTAGCATGATCTACCTTCTACATGTTGGTAAAATTGTCTTTGTGAGGAAGTGTGTGATACCGGTATAACTTTAGTCTGGTTGGGTTTGGACACTTCTTGTTTAGATGTTTTAATTTCTTTAACAAATTTATTGTTTGAATGTGTTTAACATCTTTAGCCTTTTGTTTATTTGGACTGCGACGTGGAACGCGTGGTTGGTTAATTGGTTTGATCGTTTTGGGTTTAGAAATAGACATATTTGAACCTGAATTTACATTAACCTTTTCAAAATATTCTTCCAAATTCACAATAGGAATCTTACCTTTAGATTTCAAAGTAACCTCCTTTTGTTTAGTGATAGATTCCACCGGTTTACATGTGGAATCTGGATCACTAACTAGAGGAGTGGACACCATATGATCCTTAATAGGATTGTTATTTACTGGTCTACATTTAGCATTTAACAATATCTCATGTGGTGGTGGAAGCACTTTGTAACCCAACCCCTACCCGTTATTTCATTCTTTCACTAAGTGTTGAACTATGTGAGAAGCACTTTATTTCATTCTAAAACTGTCTTTTCTTTCATAGTTTCTTCCTGGGAGTTTAAGTATAACTTTATGTCATTGGCTTGATTAAAAGCAACAACTTTGGTTTCCCTTAGTTGTTTATTTAAAAGTTCTATTTTCTCTTTATAACTATGCTCATTTTGTTTTAAAATCCGATTAGCTTCTGTGCATAGTTGTAAGTCATTTACTAAGCTATTATTGTGGTCAAATAACCTAGCAAATATTAAATCTATGCTTTCTCTAAATTTGTTACATTCACTACAAGCATGATTTTCAAAGAGTTGGTCTTTGGTACTTACCTGTGAAGATTAGGTTGAATCAGCCATTAGCGCAGAGTTTTACATTTAACATGCTGGAGATTCTGAACATGTCGTTCTGAGATCTTCTTTAATCAGGTGATTGACCACATTCGCGGTATCTTCATTATCTAACATCACTAGTTCAACTGTGATTTCACCTTCACTTGCAGTGTCATCATCCAAACCCTCGACATTGGCAATGTTTGATTCACCCGGAGACATAAAACTAAAGGTCCAATCCTGTCCTTCGTTACCTTGAACATTCAAGGCCTTTGTCTCTTTGGTTGATGAGGTAGCTCGACTTATCGGTTTGTCTTGACGGTTAAAAGACGAGAATGGATTCGTTATCTGTCTTCTTGGGCTTTACACATTCACGTTTGAAATGCTCCTTTTCTCCACAGTTAAAGTAGGTAACTTTGGTTTTGTCGAAACCAAAGGTAGTCTCTTTTGTGGCTATCAAGTTCTGTCCAGTCTTCTTCTGTCCAAACTTTTTCACTCTCCTGACAGCACTTGCCAAAGCCCACATAATATCCATTCTTTCTAGTTCATTCTCATCCACCTGCTCATAATCCTCATCTGTCATATGGCAATTTCCGATCTTTCATGCAACTAGACCATCATAAGAATGAACAACCGCTGCTAGAAGGTCCATATGCTCCTTAGCAACCTCCACAGAAATATTTCCAAGATTCTCGGTCTTTAACTTAGTAGCATTTGCTTCAGGTGCAATATATTGGGTACTAGATGACCCTGACGTTACAGATTCTGAAGCTGTAGGGTGAGAAGGAGCGGTTGAACTAGACACAAACGCTGTTTGAAGAGGTGCTCCTGAACTGGTTGAAGTGGAAGAGGAGTTATAAAGTGAAGGATTCTGGTCATAGGATCCTTTCTGTGACCTGTACTACATCCTCAGTTGCTCCTCCCTCAATTTCAGGATGAAGTTGTTTATGTCTAATTTTGCCAGTATATTGTTCTGTCTCAAATTAGACACAAACGAGTCCCACTTCTCTGGCAAACCATCAGAAAAGCTTGAGACCTTATCTTCCATTGACGTTGAGACCCCATGAGTGTTCAGTTCACTCATTAGATGGTAGAACCTGTCTATGACATCATCCAAGCTTTCTTTACCCATCGAAGAGAAGTTATCTAACTCCTTCAGAGCCTTTGCCTTTAGAGATTTCAACGTTGCATTCCCATCGTATCGTTTCTTCAAAGCTTCCCATAAATTCTTTGCATGTTGGTTCTAAAAAAACTGATGGAATATGTTTTTTGGTATTGACTAAGTCAACAGGGCATACACCTTCTTTTCTACATTATACTTCGCTTTCTGGTTATCAGTCATACCACCCAAGGTTAATTTAACCCTATCAGCACCAACCGGCATACTATAACCTGTCTCAATAGATTCCCAAAGGTTGGGATCAACTCCATTAAGATAGATCTCGAATTGCTTCTTCCGTTATGGGTAATCATCTAACGTTATAAGTTTAGGTGGTTTATTATGATTCCCAATCTCATTTTAAAGAAGAAAAAGGTTCTGGATCCGTGAGTCCCTACCAGGAGTAAATGTAGAGAATTGATCTTCCATCTCTTTAACTTTGAACTTTAGATCTTAACTAATTTACTTGTGCGAATGAGTCACTCGTGCAATTGGACTTATGCGGATGAGTCAATCGTGCAATTGGACTAAAGCGGATGAGTCAATCGTGCGATTGGACAAATGCGAATGGCCAACGCGGATAACTCAGTCGTGCAAATGAGAGGTACGAATTAGAACAATAGTGCGATTGGATTCAGTCGTGCGTATGGATTGAGAGATTGGAGACAAACGAATGAAGATGTTCAGTCGTACGAATGGATGAGCGACTGAGTTCAATCGTGCGAATGGGTGGTGCGATTGAGTTCAGCCATGCGATTGAGCCAATCATGCGACTGAAGGCTGTTGTTTTTAAAAATTTGAAGGTTTTTAATACTTTGATACAAAATCACGATTTTTCAAGAACCCTAATCTTCCGTATGCCGAAAAGCGTAAACTTTTAGACCTGGACACGTCGAAAACATTGTTTTGTTTGGTTTGTTGGACCATATCAAAGTAGTTTAACTATTTAAACATGAAAACGAAGCGGATTAAAACCTTAATATTATCATTAGTAATCTGAAAAATAAGGCTCATATCATGACAACAACAAACCCAAGAACATAAGGATCATTTATATGTGTATGAACTAGCTATCAACAAGAAATAACAACCAAAACAAACCATGGAACTACCTTCCAAAGGCTGCTGGAAAACGGGATTTTGATGAAGAGAATGAGCTTACTGAATGACCAAAACACCAAGGAGAGGTGTCCTCAAGCATCCATACCCACAAGCCTCAAGCAAACACCTTGTTGCAAGGATTTCTCCACCAAAAACGAACCAAAGAGGGCTGAAAATCCGATTTTCAGCTATGAACTCCTTAAGAAAACTAGAGAGAAATGTTTGGTTCTTGCATGTATGAGAGAGAAGAGAGGAAGTGTGTATTTTCAAGAAGTTAAGTTCTCAAAACAAAAGGCCAATGACCCTCTAAAGGGGCGGCCGAATCTCAAAGACATTTGGGCTTTTCCCCCGAAAAAGTTTTTTACAAATTGATTAACTAATATCAATTATTGTTATCTAATTAACCTTTTAATTATATAACTTATACACACTATTATTATTATTTGATGTTATTTAACCAACTTAAATAATATTACAAATAATGTCCATAAACAAAATATCCTTATAAGTTGTTTCATCTCATATGCAATTTATTTAGAAAAACCATTTTCTAAATTGGTGTATTTATTTAATTGCATGATCATATCATCAATTAAATGTTTATATTGATGTTTGCAAAGCTTGTTATTGGGTATGACCCGTCTTGGATCATTACGTACTAACCACATCAATATTCTATGTGTCTTGGCCATAAAGAATCCAACAATCTCCCACTTGCACAAGATTCATAGAAGATTGATGCAAGCAGTAAATACTGCCTAACAACGGTTTATTATCCTTAATACGTATGACTTAAAGCCATTCAATAACATCATCCCCTTCACTGAAGCGGAGGAGCAGAAAATGCAACACAACAAGGGGAAAACCAAAGGCTTGCGCGAAGGAAAGTATCCAAGTTGAAATGATTTAGGTGAATCAATCATCTATCCTTTTGTTACAGATGTAATGTTAAATCCAAGGACATAGAATGATCATTCCTTGTTGATTTAACTTAATTAGGCCTTAGACATCTTGCTCTCAACGAATAAGAAGAACAAATTCCATCTTGACTACATACGTTTTTCACAATCACCTCGTGTCACACCTG
>BJCM01264726.1:0-25429 GCA_018326385.1 Flaveria bidentis
CTCGACAAGGCTTTATATGGGCTTCATCAAGCTCCCAGAGCCTGGTATGAGAAACTCTCGACTCATCTTATGAAACACGGCTTTCGCAGAGGTGTCATTGACTTTACACTGTTCATAAAAGAAAAAGATGGAGATTTACTGCTTGTTCAAATATATGTAGATGACATAATCTTTGGTTCAAAGAACGAAGATCTATGTAAAGAGTTTGAAGCAGTAATGAAGGCTGAGTTTCAAATGAGTGCCATAGGAGAAATGAAATTCTTTCTCAGGTTACAGGTGGATCAAACACCAAAACGGACCTTCCTACATCAGACCAAGTATGTAGGAGATATTCTCGGTTTGACATGGATAATGCTTCTGCAGCTGGAACTCCAATTGCTACAAACCATGATGTAGCACCCGACGAGAACGGTGATCTGGTCGACGCCACCATGTACCAAGGAATGATTGGTTCTCTCATGTACCTCACTGCCTCAAGGCCTGATATCATGCATGCCACATGTTTATGTTCAAGATATCAGGCGAAGCCAAAGGTTAACCATCTAATAGGGGTCAAAAGGATATTCCGTTATCTAAAGGGTACACCAACACTTGGGTTGTGGTATCCTCATGACGATGACTTTGAGCTTACGGCGTATAGTGACTCGGATTACGGAGGCTGCAAGATGAAGTACAAGTCTATATCAGCGGCATGTCAGTTCTTTGGGAGAATATTAGTGACCTTGCAGTGTAAGAAGCAGACCTCAGTTGTGTTGTCAACCTGCGAAGCTGAATATGTTGCTGCTGCAAGTTGCTGTTCACAAATCATATGGATTCAACGGCAAATGCGGGATTACGGTTTGAAATACTCTTCTACTCCTATTTTGTTGATAACTCTGCTGCAATTGCAGTAACAAAAAATCTGGTCCAACATCCTTAGACCAAACACATCGGAATAAAATATCACTTATACGTGACTGTTTTAAAAATAACCTAATTGATGTGGTTAAAATAAACACTGATTTTCAACGCGCAGACCTCTATACAAAAGCTTTTGACAAACCATGTTTTTTATATTTGTTATAGGTCAATGGCGTTAAAAAGAAAAGTGATGTAATTCCTGAAGATGATCATGTGTAGTCCGATGCGTTTCGTAAATTTTCCTTTTTATTTTATTTTATTTTATTTTATTTTTCTTCATTTATGTTTTGAATTAAATTGATGTTATTTTCTCGCCTATTAAAATCCTAAAACGACAACTCGTTTACGGTTTCAGAATTTTAGGGGGAGAATAGGTTAATCGTTCTATGTTAACAACATTCAAAATAAATGAGGGAGAAGAAGAGGCTAGCTGATAGAAATTAGATTGTATGTGTGATACCGATTCAATAACTTTGGAAAATGATAGTACACAGGAACAAATCAATTGGGACTTTAAAAGTTTAAATTGGATAAGATGCCAAATTCAAAGTATAAGTTTGTGTAGTCTGAGCAATATAAAAGGAAAAATGATAGTAAAACTAGTTACTACTAAGGTAACACAAAGAAAGTAGACCTAGAGGTTGCTAGACCATAGATGATATTTCTGTAGATTCAACATAATAGATGATTAGATCTGGTTGGTGATCTCAAGATCAAATTAAGTTGTTCAACTGACTGTGGGTTCCCATCTTATCATTGGTTAACACAATCAACAAAATTCTAATAAGGGGTGACGAGCAAATAGACGCCACAAATGTGTGCGGATGACCATAAAAAGAGCAAAGCACGAAAAAATGAAAAACAAATGCAATCAAGCTAATAACTTATGTTATTGGTGCGTTATGTGCAAAAGAAAAAAATGCTCTAACAAGAAGATAGGTTGTGTGCCTCTCTGCTGTGCGATGGCACTGACCTGAGGATAAGCATAACCTAGATATTCTAGAATTCATTGTTGTTTGCCGCCTCTATGTTGTGCGATGGCACTGACCTGAGGCTTGGCTTCTCTTTAAAAGCTCTAAGAATAGTTTCTTCTTGTCAAAATACCCGTAGACTGCTCAAAAATCTCCTGAGGAATGTTGATTACCACATAAGTGTGAGATCCAAAAATGTTGGTTGAAATAATTGAACCTCGACCTATCATCAATCTGTGTTAAAAGTCTGTGTATGGATTTAAGAGGACCAGTATACTGACAATCATCGTGGCGACAATTCTTGAGAGTCAAAACCAATATGGGGATCTAATAGTACTAGTATGATTTCCTAATTTTGCTAACTACTCTAGATGAAAAATAAGAATAGAGCATCAAAAGGTTTTGATAACATGTCTCGAATTATTTGAATATCTCGTATGATTCCAAATTGAATTGGTCCATGTGTGGTCAAAATGAATTGAAGCTGCCTTTTTAGGAAATGAATTCCTTAGATTTATCTCTTAGGATTTAACCCTCACAAAATCACAAAAACATGTCTTAGTTTTGAATTTCAATTCTTATTTCTTTTATTTTATTTAAATTTTGTCAATCTAGTTTGTTAATCATCGGACTATGTCATGGAATTCTATAAAGGATTTTAATCACCTAAAAGGGTCACGTCTGAGGTGACCACACGTGTTTTCAAATGTAAATGGGTCACATCTAAGGTGACAAATTGGTTTTAAGAGGATCACGTCTAAGGTGATCAAAAGTTTACAAGTTAAAAGGATCATGTCTGAGATGATCAAGTGCTTAAAACGTTTAATTAATATAGTAAAGGGTGTAAATGCATGAGTTTGCATACGTATGAGCCTAGTCGGATGTTCAGTCGTACGTATGAGGTCATTCGCACGACTAGATCTCAGTCGCACTGCTCATTCGCACGACTAGATCTCAGTCGCACAGTCTCATTCGCACGACAACACAGAAAAATTTCAAGTCCAAATGATTCAAGTTATTACTCATCGACGGATACTAACGTTTATATTCATTGTGTAACAGATGGCTAGTCGTTGGACTATGAGCACCAAGCACAAGATTTGTGCTCATCTGGATCTGACTTCTAGGAACGCAGCTGACTTCTCGGGCATTATTACTTTCCTACGGATATCGAGGATCTTCCGAGCCATATTGACTCCTTGCGCATCATACCGATTAGTCCAGGAGGCCTTCTGGGAAGGCGTAGTTGTTGACCGGACCTCAGAGCCCCACCGGATCAGAAGTTCTATATTTGGTCAGCCTATTGAGATCACCGAGGATGATCTAAGGACAGTATTACAGTTTGGGGATGATGCTGACTGTCCTACTCGACTACACCGCCTTACTGTTCGAGGATGTTTCATGCGAGCTAAGTACTCTGGGGACCTCAACGCAGGGGTGCTCAACAAGAGCAACATGTGCCCCCAGTTCAAGTACCTAGCACATGTACTTCTGAAGTGCATAGCTTCTCGGAAGGAAGGGTTCGACGAGCTCTCAGGCCAGATGCAGAACGCCATGATGATCTTCACCTACCTGGTGGAGAACATCAAGGCTAAGGGCAAGGAGGGCTTTTGCATGTACCCTAGTTTCATGCAGATGATCATTGACCAAAAGCTCCCTTCGTTGCCAAAGGAGAAGGAGGATGCCATGGTGCTCGAGGTGATGGACGACACCACACTGGGTCGTATGAAGGTTTACAGGGGGAAGCAGGTTTAGCACCCTGTGAGGAGATTGTTTGGGCATCTGGCTCAGGAGGATTACGTGGCGCCAGCAAGGCGTAAATAGCACCACGCACACAGTGATTCTGATGTTGAGCAACTTGTGCTCCTGGATGACGATTCCGACGACGATGACAGCGGCGATAGTGGAGATGCAGGGCCCACCCAATTGAGGGACCCCACTACTGATATAGCATCTCCAGCACACACCCAAGGGGAGACAGAGACTGCTGGTTTCCATCAGGACTTTAGACCTGATGAGGAGGAGGAGTCGGACGAGGAGCCGTTGACTTGAATGGTGCGCAGCAAGGTGGTTGCCACCGAGCGAGGGCTTAGGGCAGTTGGTGAACGTCCGGGAGGGTCTGGGGATACTATGACCGATCCAACCTACACCCCAAATCAGCCTAGTATCCAAGGGGGAGCATCCACGTCCAAGGGTTCGAGGAAGAAATGGAAGGCTCAGCCCCACGGTATGAAGAAGAAGAGGAGAAGGATGACCTTTGTCACCACCACCACCACTACAGCCACCACGACCATCACTCCACCAACTATCACTACCACCATTCCACCCACCACCACGGCTACCACACCACCCGCCACAACCTCTACCACCTCACACACCACTGCCACACCCACTACACCACCACCTTCATATATACCACCCTTAATCTTCACTCATCCACCACCACCTTCATCTATACCACCCCCAATCTTCACTTCTACCACCACCACCACCACTAGCCACCCAGCAGTACCGTCATCTTTCCCTTCCTTTCCATCTGGATCACCTCTACCTCCCAGTGGGGTAGAGGAATAGTTCTCAGCACTGAACCGCATGGTGCTGAGGCTGTTAGCAGCCGATGATGAGAAGACTGCCCAGATTCGTCAGCTAGTAGATCTTACTTCTGCATAATCTCAGTAGATTTCTCAGCAGACTCAGTTGATTGAGCAGCAGGCCCAGTAGATTGCTGCACAGAGCTCAGAAAATTCAAACTCCAGGAGCAACATCTCCACTCGGCCAAAAGGATAGAGGAGTTGGAGACTACAACAAGACCATCTTGTTGAGGCTCAAAAGATCGAAGGAGGAGCCTCTAAAGATTCGAGAGGGAGATGGAGATGATGGTGATGATGATGACAATTATGATGATGACGATGATGGTGATGACCATGGGGATGATACTGATGCTGGTGATGATGCTGATGATGATGTTGATGATGATGATGATGATTCATCTGCTGCGGGTGCCACATCTGCGAGTGAGAGGAGGACAAAGAAAGCACAAGACCAAGGTGCCTCCATATCCGCCCCGTCAGAAGAGGAGAACATGATACAAGACAAGAGTTATACTTAGTTGTTTATGTTATTTAAATCATATGTATTTGAATCTTGTATCAAATTAATGTAATGAATGCTTATATTTAATGTTGATGTTTCTGTTTTGATTATTAACTAATGATTGTTGTGTTACATGTCTAAATCAAGCAGATCCAAATTTTCAGAGGGACAAATACGACGTTGCTTCCCTTCAACAACTCAAGACTCAACTAACCATGATTCTTGATCTGCAAGGGATTGTCAGGAGATCAGTGAGTTACACCCCTGAAGAAGGGGAAATAATTCATGATCTTACTGATGAGAAACTAGAAGAAATGTTCAAGCTCAATCCCGATGAGATTGTCAAGGATGCTCCAACTTTTGAAGAAACCAGGGACGACGAGCTGAACGACATTGATGACATAGAGATCTAGGACGTCACTGCAGAGCACTATCTCGAGTATGCTGACAAAGAGGGAAATGTGATCCCCAATCTGGGTGATTCCCTGGTCAGTGATACATTTGAGATATTAGATAAGATGGAGCAAGAGTCCAAGAAGGTTGAAGAACAAGCCCAAGCCTCAAACACCGATGTTGATATCAGAAAGGCTGAATGGGCTGCATGTTTGAGGAGATCCGAGCCCAACGCGCTGCTCCTAAACCGAATGTCTATATCAAGCTTTACAAAATGAAGAAACATCACAAGGTGTCAGGCAAGATTATCGCGTGGGCCAATTTTGATGATTTTAATGTATACGCATTAAAGAGAGAGAAGGGTATTGAGTACTTTAGATTCCCGCATGATCTAAAGTCTCTACCTGGTTTTGAGCTCAACCAGCTGGCTAAACTGAAGCTATTAAACGCTGACCCGAGAAAGATGTGAGGCTGGTTTGTGGCTGCTTTAAAGAAAGAGTACCACACAAGGTGGGTCAACTTCAAACCTCAACAACCTACGAGGTATATCAGATGGTCTGAAGTTGATCCCATAATAGGAAAGCCAAAGATAGTGCTGAAGTGGAGTCCTCCACGCACAATGTCAAGAATCCTTCTCAAGGAAATGCCATAGGACTTCACTCCACACTTTAAGTGGTGGTATTATGATTGGAGAACAGGGGAAGCTGCCATAGTTCTAAAAAAAGTGGGCAGAATGGATACTATCAGGGTATTTGACCCGATGTGGTTTACCAACTTGTCAGCTGAAGATGTCTACACTCTATACAAGTGGCCACTGTTCTATGACAAGTAGGATATTATACAAGCCCTCCAATTCCAAAATGTGATACGGCTCTGCTTTGCATTTGAAATACATGCAAGAGAGGAGATGTACAAGAAGTACGAGGTGGTTATGAAAAAAGGTAAGACAATAGATGAATGTAGGTCCAAGGGGGAGTTTGTTGATACATGTGTACCTTGATTCTGATCATAATGTAAAATGTCTTTATTGTCTTACACTTATGTAATAGTTGGGTACTTAATGAAATGTAAATGTTTGGTTGTGTTTATAATGTTTAATATTTGATTAATGAGGCGTTTAACGCATATTGAATTGATTATATAGGTTTGTGGTTGTATGAACTAATATAAATAATGTAAGGTTAATGAATACATTCAAACTTAATAATATGTAGTTATCATGTGAATGGCCCATGCTAATGGACCATACGCATGAATAACTTCATGCGAATGACTCAGTCGCACGACTGAACAAGGAGACTGGATCAGTCGTATGACTATAACATGCTAATGGTTCAGTCGCACGAATGAGCAACCCTAACCTATAAATACCACCTAATTCGTGGAAAAAAGGATAGATGATTGATTCACCTAAAACAATTCGAGTAAGGTACTTGAAGAGGATGATGTTATTGAATGGCACTTAATCATATGTATTAAGGGTAGTAAACCGTTGTTAGGCGGTATTTACTGCTTGCATCAATCTTCTATGAATCTTGTGCAAGTGGGAGATTGTTGGATCTTGTATGCCCAAGACACATACAAGATTGATGTGGTTAGTATGTTATGATCCAAGTCGGGTCGTACCCAATAACAAGCTAAACAAACACCAATAAATATTTATTTGTTGATGAAATCATACAAATAAATATTGACACCAATTTAGAAAATGGGTTTTCTAAATCATTGCTTTTGTAATAGAACAACATTATGTAGATAATTTGTTCTTGGGAAATTATTTGTTTCATTATTTAAGTGAGTTAAATATTAAGAAATAAAAGTGTGTTAATGTTATAAAATTAAAAGAGGTTTTAATTTTATAAAATTAAGGGTTAAAAGTGTAAGTATTTTATAAAAAATTGAAATGGGGGGAACCCATTTCAAACACCCCATTTTGGCCGCCCCTTTTGGGCATGGGGAACATCCATGTCTTGTTTTTTACAAGACATTTACCATTCTAGCACTCTTCCCTTGAACTCTCTCTCTCACACACATGCAAAAAACTCTTACTTTCTCTCTTCTTGCCTAATAAACCAAGTTTTGTTGGCTGCATTTTCGTTTTTGGTTGGGCTATTTTTGGATTTTCAAGAAGAAGGTTTTGAGTTGTGGTGTTCTTCTACCTAACAAGTTAGGTGTTTGCTAAGGCTTGTAGGTATACAAGCTTGAGGACTTCTATTTTGGAGGCTATACATTCAAGGAACATCATCTTCTTCTTCTCATCCATACCACATCATTTTGTTCTTGAAAGGTAGTTTCAAGAACAACCTATGTGTTGATACATGTGTACCTTGATTCTGATCTTAATGTAATAAGTCTTTATTGTCTTACACTTATGTAATAGTTGGAAACTTAATGAAATGTAAATGTTTGGTTGTGTTTATAATGTTTAATATTTCATTAATAAGTCGTTTAACGCATATTGAATTGATTATATAGGTTTGTGGTTGTATGAACTAATATAAATAATGTAAAGATAATAAATACATTCAAACTTAGTAATATGAAGTTATCATGAGAATGGCCCATGCTAATAGACCATACGCATGAAAAACTTCATGCGAATGACTCAGTCGCACGACTGAACCAGGAGACTGGATCAGTCGTTTGACTATAACATGAGATTGGCTCAGTCGCACGACTGAACACTCAGTCGTGCGAATGGATCAACCGCATGGTCAATCGCACGACTGAACCATTCTAATGATTTAGTCGCCCGAATGAGCAACCCTAACCAATAACTACCACCTAATTCGTGGAAAACGTAAGCATTGAATACACTTCAACTCTAGACGTACCCTAGCCGTCCAGAGACCTCTAAGAACCTGTTCCAAGATCATAGATTGTAGTAGATCGATTCCTAATCGATTCTTAATGTTTAGATTCAATACACAATTGTTTCTATGTGCGTTCTCACTGATTGGATCGCCAATCAAATAGGATTCCGCACTTTTTGATTCGGCATACACGTTAATCAGTTAGTATTTCATTCAATACATAATCCTAACACTATTGTTGCCTTTTTTTTGTTTTGATAGCATTTCATTTCACATATATATATATATGATCCTTTGTTTATGGGTTTTGTTTTGGGTCAATATGGTTAATATTTTCAGATTATAAAACACATTTTAACCTCTAATATCCGCTGCATTTTTATAGTTTAAATGGTTAAACTTGCTTTGGTAAACTTGTTACCAAACCCAACACCGATATCTTCCTCGAGTTGGCATACAAAATATCTAAATTAGCCAATCTATTAAGCTCAAAACCAAGAAGAGTCTTCAGATCATGTGGATATTTGAAGTACTCAATCACCTTCTCTCTCTTTGCAACATAAACATTTAAGTCTTCAAAATAAGCCCATGCTATGATTTTGCTAGACACTTACTAATGTTTCTTGACTCTGTATAGTTTGGTGTAGGCATTCTGCTTTGGAGATGCGCGCTGGGCATTCATTTAGCAAAACACGCGACCGATTCAGATTTCTTAAGATCAACATTAGCATCAGAAGCTTGGGCTTGACTTTCATCTTTCTCCTTTTCTTTCTCCATCTCGTTCAGCTTATCAAAAGTAGCATTGCCAAACGTTTCACCCAAGTTGGGGATAACATTTCCCTCAAGGTCAGTGTACTCAGGATAGTGCTCCGCTGTCACATCTTCAATCTTTATTTTATCGACATCCTGTAGCTCCTCATCACTTAGAACATGGACTTCGGGAGCATCTTTGATCAGTTCATTTGGATTTAGTCGAACATATCAGCTAGCTGCTCGTCGGTGAGGTCGTGGATGATCTCTCCTTCCTTAGGAATGTAGCTCACAGATCATCTTACGATCCCTTGCAAATCAAGAATCATAGTGAGTTGAGTCTTGATTTGTTGAAGGGGGACAACAACATATTCATCTGGCTGTTGAGCTTCATCTTTTTGATTAAACATTCCACACATCACACATAAATCATTAATCAAGATATTGAAACATCAATAATCATTAATTAAATTAATGTAATACACAATTCAAGTACACAAGTTACAAATACATAAACATCTAATCATTACTTTTGCCTTGATCGGGTGTCTCTTCAGCTTGAGGAGCTGAGGACAAGGCTCTTTGATCCTGATTTCGCTTGATGCTCCTCTCCTTTGCTGATGGATTTGAAGCTAATGCAGCAACATCACCTTCTTGCTTTCATCATCATCTTTATCATCCTTTTGTCCTTCCCACTCGGTCCCGCTTCCTCATCATCATCATCTTCTTCTTCATCGGTAAGCTCATCATCATCATCCACATCATCACCATCATCATCACCCTTTGAAATCTTTAGGGGTTCACCCTTTGATCCTTTCAACCTTAGTATAATATTCTTGTTCTTTTTCTCCAATCCCTCAATCCTTTTCACCGATGCCAATACCAACTCGTTTTGACTCTTTGATGCATGGTAAGCTCGGCCTAAAGCTCTCTCATACTGTGCATTCTTCTCACTGAGCTGAGCTATTTGCTAGGCTTGAGAGTTGCATTTACCGCCCTCAGCTGGTTTAACTGAGTAGCTCTCAGATCATTAATTGCGATCAGCTTTAGCACGATGCGGTCTAGGTTTGCCAACTGTTCCTTTAACCCGATAATGGGTAGAGTGGAGCCATGTGTCATTTGGGATTGGGTGGATGTACCGGCTTGTTGTGTGGTGGTGGATGTGGTGAAGATGGGAGGAGGAATGGGAGTGGATTGTGGTGGTATTATTATGGGTATTGGGGGTGAGGTGGAGGTAGGTGTATGAGTGGCGGAGGGAGTATCAGTGGTTGTGGTAGTGGTGGTAGGAGCTATGGTAGTGGTTATGGGAGCTGTGGTAGTGGTGGTGGGAGCTGTGGTAGTGGTTGTGGCTGTAGTGATTAGGGTGATCCTTTACCTCTTGCTCTTTTTGCCGTGGGGTTGGGCCATCCTCTTCTTCCTTGAGCCCTTGGAGACAGAGGCTCCCCCTAAGCTGATTGGCTGGTCTGGTGTGTAAGTATGATCAGTGAAATCTATAGCACCACCCTTCGACCCAGCTTGGCGTTCACTAACCACCTCTTTCCCTTTCTCGGTAGCCATAACCCTGCTACCGACGTTTCTAACCAGAGGCTCATGATCTGACTCTTCTTCTTCATCTAACAGAAAGTCATGGTGGATAGCCGCCTACTCAAATCCACTTGGAGCAAAAGTACCATGTGGAGATGTTGGAGACATAGTAGACGTGTCGGTGTCCCGTGAAGAACTGGGACCTGCATCTCCCCAACTTGAACATCATCATGGTCGTTATCATCGTCGTCGTCTTCATCGGTAGGTAACACAATTGGCTCAACATCGGAATCGCTATCATTGTGACACCACTTCTTGCGAGAGGGCGCCACATAATGTTCATTGGCCAGATGCCCAAACAATCTCCTGACTGGGGGCATCACCTGCTTCCCCCGGTACACCTTCATTCTTCCCATTGTAGTGTCATCCATCACCTCGAGAATAACCTCATCATCTTTCTCTTTAGGCAACATAGGAAGCTTCTCATCTATGATCAACTGTAAGAAACATGGATACATATAGAAGCATTCCTTGCCTTTGGCTTCTAGGTTCTCGATCAGATACGAGAAGAGCATGTGAGAAAAACTGAATGGGTGGTTTAGTATCAGTGCAACGAATGCGTTCTGGATTTGGTCCGACAACTCATCAAATCCTCCTCGCCTTGAAGCTATGCACTTTAGGATAACATGAGCCAAGTACTTGAACTAGGGGCATATGTTGCTCTTGTTGAGCACACCTGCATTGATATCCCCAGCGTACTTTATCCTTAGAAAGCATCCCCGAACAGCTAGGGGATGCAACTTGGTTGGGTAGGCATCATCCTCACCCAGATCCAAAACCCTCCCCATGTCGTCTTCTGTGATCTCAATCTCCTTCCTGAAGATAGAGCTCCTAATACAATGAGGCTCAGCCGATCGGTCAACTGAGGCACCTTCCCAGAAGGCCTGCTGTATAGACCTGTATGGTGTGCATGAGCAGAGACGGCCTTGTATATCCTCGATCTGCATTTTAAGGCAATAATCCTAACGAACTCAGAGGCGTTCCTAGAAGTAGCATCGAGATGACACATATGTTATGCTTGGTGCTCATCGTCCATCTATGAGCCATGTTGCTACAACACAAGAAACATATACATTAGATTTGTGCATAAGAGATGATAGTTGGAACTTAAACTGTTTTGATCAAAATGGTTCAGTCGTGCGATTGAACCATATGATTGAGTTCAGTCGTGCGATTAAGCCTGCGGCTGAGTTCAGTCGTGCGATTGAGCCTACGACTGAACTTAGTCGTATGTTAAGCCATACGGTTGAGTCAGTCGTGCGACTGAGTCACCGATTGATTCACTCGTGCGATTGAATCGTGCGCCTGGCTCAATCGTGCGACTAAGGTTCATATGGAGTGTCTATTTCCATCATGCTATGTTCGACACTCTAACTCTGAATCTTTGTCAAAATTTTATATTAGACTTCGTGTTTAGACTCATTAGATTCGTAGGAACTCGAAATAGCATTTAATGTCCATTTAAGTGGTCTATTATTAAAGTATGGTCCCGGTTTTGATCATAACAATTTAGGTCATTTAGGATTCGATAAGGTCATTCATTAAGACCGATTTATGTTTCCAATTACCTGTAGACGAATGGAATGACAGTTAGAATCACAATCAAAGGGTAATCACAATAATAGGAATTTTGGGCAGAGTGTCTGTATATGGGCGGTTTTTTGAGATCTTTGAAGGGTGGTAAGGAATACGACTGACTACCCCTCTATTTATACTGTTTAAAGTTTAGTCGTGCGACTGGACCCATATGCATGCTTCATTCGTGCGACTGGGGTTCAGTTGTGCAACTGGCTTAGACTTCATCATCCAGTCGTACGATTGGTTCATTCTTGGGATCCAATCACATGGTTGCCTCATACTCATGGTCCAATTGTGTGACTAGCTCATACTTATGATTCAATCGTGCGATTCGCTCATCCTTATGATTCAATCATGCGATTGGCTGATACTTATGATTCAATCGTGCAAATGGCTCATACTTATGAGTCTGACCTCATACACTTTCAAACACTTAAAATTTTACCTTTTGATATATAACATTATGACCTATGATCATCTCAGACATGATCCTTTAAATTGAACATCATTTGATCACCTCAGATGTGATCCTTTTAGTTTAGAACCGATTGGTCACCTCAGACGTGACCACTTTTAGTGAGTGATTCATAGATTTCATCTAGTTGTATAGTCCGACATCTACGCAACAAAAGACTAGAAAACAAAAAACAACTTGAAATTAAAAGGAAACAAGACATATTTTGTGGTTTAGGTTTGAGAAAACCTTTTAGAAAACATCTAATTGATTTTTCTTCCTGAGCAGAACAACTTCAAGTTGATTTGATCATTTCTGGAAAGATTCATTATGGACTCATACAATTATATCATAATCATTTGGGACCTTTTAATATGCACTTTGATGCTATATTCTTGTTTTGTCCGAGAGTCAATAACACATTAAGGAAATCATACTAGAGCTATAAAATGCACACAATGATTTTGACTGTGAAGAGTTGTAGCCACGATGATTGTGAGTATATTTGTCCACTTAAATCCATACCCAGATTTTTGACTCACATTGGTGATGAGTTTGATTTAACTATTTCAACAAGAATTTGTGGTTCCCACACTTATATGGTAATCAACATTCCTCCTGAGATTTTTGAGCGGTCTACGGGTATTTTACAAGAAGAAACTATTCTAAGAGCTTTCAAAGAGATGCCAAGCCTCAGGTCAGTGCCATCGCACAGCCTAGAGGCGCAAACAACAATGAATTCTAGAATATTTAGGTTATGCTTATCCTCAGGTCAGTGTCACCGCACAACAGAGAGGCACACAACCTATCTTCTTGTTAGAGCATTTTTTTTCTTTTACACATAACACACCAACAACATTAGTCATTAGCTTGATTGCACTTAGCAGTTTTTCCATGTGCTTTGTTTATTTTTATAGTCATCCACACACATTTGTGGCATTTATTTTGCTCGTCACCCCTTATTAGAAATGAGTTGACTGTGTTAACCAGTGATAAGATGTGAACCCATAGCAAGTTGAACAAATTAGATTAAATTTAATTTACCAATGAAGTCTACTTATCTATTGTGTTGAATCTACCGACACCTCATATAATGAAATAGCAACCTCTAGGTCTACTTTCTCTATGTTACCTCAGTAGCAGACTAGTTTTACTTTGATTTTAACATCTTGATCATTTAAATCCTTTGAAATCCCAAACAATTTGTTCCCTTTTTACTATCGTTTTCCATAAACTTTGAATCAAAATCATAGATTTGATTTCATTTCTTCCAGCTAATCTGCCCTCACCCCTCATTTCTTTAAGTAAATAAATACTGCAACTAAGTAAATACTAAACTAAACTATTCTCCCCCTAAATTCTAAAACCAAAAATCTTTTGTGTTTTTGGATTTTAATAGACAGGAAAATAAAATAAAAGAAAAACAATAATAAACTAAGAAAATACTTGTCGGACTAAGAACTTTCTTCTTCTTGAATCACATCACTTTTCTTTTTCACGCCATTAACCTCTAAAAGATATAAAAACCGAGGTTTCTCAAATGCTTTTGTGTAGCGGTTGGCGCGTTGAAAAATCTGTATTAATTTTAACAACATCAATTAATTGCTTTTCAAAACAGTCACATATAAAGTGATATTAAATACCAATGTGATTTTTCAGGTGTTGGACTGGATTTTTGATGACAACAATTGCAGTAGAATTATCAACAAAGATAGGGGAAAATTGCAAACTGTAGTTGCACATTTGCTGTTGAATCCAAATGAATTCTGAACAACAACTAGCAACAATAACATATTCAACTTCACATGTTCACAGAGCATCTGATGTCTACTTCTTACACTGCCAGGTGACTAACCGTCTACCAAAGAACCGACATCCCGCTGATGTTGACTTGTAATTCATCTTGCAACCACTATAGTCCGAGTCACTATACGCTGTAAGCTCAAAGTCATAATCATGAGGATACCACAACCCGAGTGTTGGAGTACCCTTCAGATAACGAAAAATCCTTTTAACTCCAGTGAGATGATTTACTTTTGGTTTTACCTGATATCTGGAACAAAGACACGTGGCGTACATAATATCAGGACGAGAGGCTGTGAGGTACATTAGAGATCCGATCATTCCTCTGTACATGGTGGCAACAACTAGATCATCATTTTCGTCGGGTGCCATGTCATGGTTCATGGCAAGTGGAGTTCTAGCAGCCGTAGCATTCTCCATGTTGAATCGACTGAGGATATCGCTTACATATTTGGACTGATGCAGGAAGATTCCTTTTGGTGTTTGATCCACCTATAATCCAAGAAAGAACTTCATCTCCCCCATGACACTCATCTCAAACTCTGCTTTCATTACAGATTCGAATTCTTTACATAATTCTTCATTTTTTGACCCGAAGATTATGTCATCCACATATATTTGTACCAGTAGTAAATCACCATCTTTTTCTTTGATGAATAATGTGCAGTAATAACCCCTCTACGAAAACCATGTTTCACTATATGAGTTGAGAGTTTCTCATACCAGGCTTTATGGGCTTGATGGAGCCCGTAAAGAGCTTTGTCCATTTTATAAATTCTACCCCGATGATAGGGATCCTCAAATCCTTCGGGTTGACAGACGTAGACTGTTTCAAGGATTTTACCATGAAGGAATGCACTTTTTACATCTAATTGATAAACTTTAAACTTCATGTAGGATGCATAGGCTAGAAAGATATGAATTGCTTCCATCTGTGCCATAGGTGCAAACACTTCATTGTAGTCAATGCCCTCGACTTGTCTAAACCCTTGAACCACAAGCCGAGCCTTATTTCTAATTATAACCCCTTGATCATCTTTCTTACACTTCAGCAACCATTTAGTCCCAATCACCTTAGCACCTTTTGGTCTGTCCATAAGGGTCCATACTCCTAACTTCTTGAACTGTAGGATTTCTTCTTACATAGCACTAACCCATGCCTCATCATTTAAGGCTTCACTTATATATTTTGGCTCAAATTAAGACACAAAACATCGATAAGCACCATCGTGAAGACATCCTTTTTCCATGACCGAGGCATAATCAGCTTAGTATAGCTGATTTCGTGTCTTCACTCCCAATAGAACATTCCCAATGATGTTTTCCAGGGGATGATGCACATTAATTCGAGATCCATGAGTGCTGGGAACAACTACTTCAGGATCTAGATTTTGAATCCCAGGTTTAGTATCTGTAGCTATTGTAGTATGAGGCTCAGAAGTGTTAGAGGCATCAAGATCTGATGCCTATGTACTTTCATTAGTGGGAACCTGGTCCTCCTGGTTCACATTTGCAGTCTCAATTGCTTCATCATCTGAGGATGAGTCACTTACTTCAAGCTCTCCCCTAAAGGGGTAGAAGTATTATCTAATGGAAACGATGGTGTTGAGTCTTGTAGAGGAGTGTTCAGAACATCATACATCATTGTTGCAGATAACTCATCATTAGAATGAGTGGGAGGTAGATTGAAGGACTTAAAAAATCCATCATTGTAAAAGAAAAGGAAGGTCCTTTTCCAGCAGGGGGTGGTGTATCTTTGAACATCAACATTGCACCACACTTCTACCAGACCCGTTGAGTTGTTATAAACTCTCTTGTCTGGTATACTGTATCCGAGAAAGATACCTTCTTCAGCCTTCTCACTAAACTTCCCAGTCTGAGTTTTCTTTAACAACATGCACGGTGCACATAATGGTTTGAGATACTCCAAGTTTGGTTTACGTCGCTGAAGTAGTTCGTAACATGTTTTACCATGACGTTTGACCACCAAGACTCGATTGAGAGTGTAGCATGCATTCGCCACTGCCTCGTTCCAAAAATGAATAGGCAGTTTAGAGTCGGCTAACATTATTCTTGCTATCTCTATCAAGCTACGATTCTTTCTTTCAGCAACCCCATTCATCTGTGGGGTGTAGGCAGATGTAAATTGATTCTTGAACTCTGTTCTGTTGTCTAATTGAATCTGCCTTACTTTTAGCTTGTAGAGTGATTTCAAAGTAGTTACTAGATGTTTGAATGATTCAAAAGTCTTTGATTTGGATTGAAGAAACATTACCCAAGAAAATCTTGAGTAATCATCAGTTACAATAAGGCAGTATAGATCTTCAGCAATACTCTTTGTGCTTATCAGGACAAGCAATTCCATGTGTAGAAGCTCGAGAGGAATATCGATAGAATTAACTTTCTTTTCCTTTTGAGACTTCTTGGTCTGTTTCCCTTTCTTACATGTTACGCAAAAATCCGGAAGCTTGAAATTCTTGACAGTTACTCCATTCACTAAATCATTCTGTACTAGATGACTTATCTTCCTAGGATTAATGTGTCCCATTTTCCTATGCCAGGAGACTTAATCCCTCTCTGTTTTCTTTGACAAGAAGCATGGTGCAGTGGTCTAAGTTGTGGAGGCTTTTGATAGATCCAAGACATACAGATCATTATATCTTGAAGCTAACATTAGAACATTATCCTCCTGGATAACATAATCCTTCTTCAACATGTTGCAATACTTGTTTTCAAGCACAACTTTGAATCATTTATCACAGATCTGCGAGACTGAAAGGAAGTTTTTTTGTAGTTGTTGAACGTAGTTGACCTTGTCCAAAATTCACTTTCTCGTTTCCCACTTCGCCTTCAGCGGTGATGTGACCTCCTTTATTTCCAGCAAATGATACATGTCCCCCTTTAATTTGTTTGACATTAAAGAGGAGAGAAAAATTCCCGGTCATGTGCTTGGACGCCCCACTATCAACAAACCAAGTATTTGTGATAGAGTTGTAGCGGACACCCTGCACATTCAAAGGAATTGATTAGTTCAGGTTTGGGACCCAAGCCTTAATTGGCTTGGGTGACCCAGAGGAATCACGCATCATGAACTCAACCCACTATCCTTCAGAGGATAAGGGCACATTGTTCTTCTTCTTGTTCTCATTAACAGACAAATTACTTGATTTTATCTTCCATGAGCCAGTTTTGTGTAACGTCTGCTTGTGCTAAACAGACGACTGGCTTATAGTTTGAACTTTAGGTTCACTAATACTCATAGGTGGAGTATTAGATCTTATTTTAGAAAAACTTGGTTTCACATCATAAACTTCAATTTTCTTTTTGGGCGTCTCATAATAAGGACAATTAGGAGAGATATGTCATCGTTTTCCACAACTGTAGCATGATCTCCCTTCTACAGATTGAAGAAAATTGTAAGATGTGTCTAGTTGGGTTTTGTCACTTCTCTTTTAGATGTTTTAGTTTTTTTAACAAAACTAATTGTTTTAACATTTTTAACATCTTTAACTTTTTAGGTTTTTTGGACTTTGATGAGTAACACATTTTTGGTTAACTGAATTAGTCATTTTGGCTTCAGATGTAGACGTGTGTGAACCTGAGCTTAAATTAACCTTTTCAATTTAATCATCCGAATTTTCAATAGGCATCTTTTCTTTTGATTTCAAAGTAGACTCCTTCTGTTTAGTGCTATTCTTCATAGGTTTTCCTGTAGAATCGGGATCACTAACCAGAGGATTGGACACCACATGATCCTTTACTGGGTTATTATTGATTGGTCTACATTTAGTGTTCAAAAGGATTTCATGTGGTGGCGAAACTACTTTATAACCCAAACCTTCCCCGTTATTTCGTTCTTTCACTTAGTTTTGAACTATGTATGAAGAACTAGCCAAGCTGTGCAGTTTTTGTTTTAAGCATTCAACTTTGACTTCTAAAACAGCTTTTTCCTTTTTCGTTTCTTCTAAAGAATTTAAATAAAACTTGATGTCATTTGCTTGATTTAATGCAACAACCTCGGATTCCCTTAGTTGTTTTCCTAAAAGTCCTATTTTTTCTTTGAAACTGCACTCATTTTGTTTTAAAATACGATTGGCCTCAGTGCAGAGTTGTAAGTCATTTACTAAATTATCATTGTGTTCTAATAGCCATGAAAATTTTAGATCAATGATTTCCCTAAATTTTTCACATTCAGTACAAGCATATTTTTTAATTAATTGGTCATTAGAACTTACCTGTGAGGAATCAGATGAATCAGCCATCAAAGTTGTATCAGACTCTTCGATGACTGGAGATTCTGAGTTTGTTGCTCTGAGCTCTTCCTCAACCAAGTGATTTACAACATTCATAGCTTCTTCGGTATCTGACATTGCTTGCTCAGCTACGATCTCACCTTCACTAGCGGATCCATCATGCAATGCATCAACAAAGGCAATATTTGATTCACCCGGAGAAACAAATCGAAAGGACCAGTCTTGCCCTTCATCACCTTGAGCAGTCAAAGCCTTTGTCTCTTTACTATAAGAAGTAGTTCCAATCATATCTTTGTCTTTGACGATTGAATGTGGGAAATGGGTTTCCATTACAAGTTTTCTTAGGCTTTACACATTCACGTGTAAAGTCCCATTTTCACCAGAGTTAAAGCATTGACTTTGGTTTTGTCAAAACCAAAAGTCATATCTTTAGTGGCAACTAGATTTTGCCCGTCTTTTGGACAAACTTCTTTGCTCTTCTGACAGCACTAGCCAAGGCCACATTATGTCCATTCTTTCTAGCTCATTTTCATCAACTTGCTCATAATCCTCATCTGCAAGATGACAATTTCCAATCTTACCAGCAACTTTGCTCTTTGGCAACTTCCACTGTGACATTACCAAGATTCTAGGTCTTCAACTTTGTAGTATTTGTTTCAGGAACTATGTATTGGGTTCTAGATGACCTTGATGTTTTAGTTCCTAATGCATTGTTTTGGGAAGGAGCAGAAGAACTAGACACGGATGATGTTTGTAACGGTGCTCCTGAAACAATTGGAGTTGGAACTGAGTTGTAAAGTGAAGGATTCTGAACATAGGATCCTTTCTTCGACTTGTATTTCATTCGAAGTTCTTCCTCTCTTAACTTCAAGATGAAACCATTTATGTCTAACATCACAAGAATGTCGTTTTGTCTCAGATTAGACACAAATGAATCCCATTTATCAGGCAAACCATCAGCAAAGCTTGAAACTTTATATTCCATAGAAGTTTTCACACCATGAGTGTGTAACTCACTCATCAAATGATAGAAACTATCAATAATATCATCCAAGCTCTCATTCCCTATCGAGGTGAAATTATTAAATTCCTTTCTCAGAGCTTTAGCCTTCAGTGCTTTGTGAGTTGCGTTTCCATCATATTTCTTCTCTAATTCCTCCCATAACTTTTTAGCCTGCTTGTTCTCAGAGAACTGATGAAAGATGTCCTTAGGTATCAACTTAGTCAACATGGCATATACTTTCTTTTCAGCATTGAACAGATTCTTCTGAGCTTCACTCATTCCTCCTAATGTCAACATGACTCCATTAGCACTGACTGGTACTGTATAACCAGTCTCAATGGATGTCCAAAGATTTGGGTCAACTCTATTTAAATAGATTTCAAACCGCTGTTTCCACTGTGGATATTCATCTAACGTTAACAGCTTTGGCGGTTTATTATTTTTTCCAAAATCATTCTCCAGATGTAGAAGGTTCTGGATGTGAGAGTCCTTTGCGGCAGTAAATGCAGCAAATTGATCTTCCATTGCTTTAAACATGGTACTTTTAGAATAGGACAGTTTCACTCGTGCGAATGGGCTATGAGTACGGATCACTCGTGTGAATGAAGGATGCGAATGAATTCAATCGTGTGATTAGATTCACTCATACGTATGAAAAAGACGATTCGAATCAAATGACTGGAGTTGTCCAGTTGTGCGAATGACGGATACGACTGAGTTCAGTCGTGCAGATGGAGTATACGATTCAGTTCAATCGTACGAATGGATCAATCGTCCGACTCAAGGTTGTTGTGTTTGTAAAATCAAATATTTTGGCACTTTGACACAAATATGAGTTTCCCAGGAACCCTAATCTACCGTATAATGAAAAACTGAGACTTAAATGCATGCAAATGTCGAAAACGCCTTATGAGGCAAAGTGGTGACTCTTTTGATTTAAAACGTAGGTTTTAACACCAAAGCTAATCGAATCTACGCAAAATCAAGAGCCAAGGCTCTGACACCACTTGTTGGGACCGTGTATGTATGGAGTACTAACAGATTCTGCATGAAACCAGATCAAATAGTGCGGATCTTATTTGATTGGCGATCCAATCAGTGAGGATGATAACCTGATCGATTTAAAAATGAACTAAATGTTAAGAATGAGTAGGAATCGATCAAGACAAAATTTTCGAAGTTGGATTGGTTGTTTAGGACGCTCTAGACGGCTAGGGTTTTTGAATATTCGAAGTATCTCAAAGTGTTTCGAAGTCTTATGTTTTTCCATGAATTAAGGGGTATTTATAGGTTTGCAATTTCCATTCGTACGACTGAACCATTAGCATGGTTCAGTCGTGCGACTGAATCATGCGGATGATTCATACGCACGGCTGAAGATTCAGTCGTGCGACTTAGTCAATCTTACGTCTCAATCATACGACTGATCCAGTCTCCTGGTTCAGTCGTGCGACTTGTCCATTAGTATGATATATTCATGTGTATGGTCCATTAGTATGGTCCATTAGCATGAATAATCACCCGACTAGGTTGAACACATTACTTAATCATTATTGACTAAGAACTATGTACAACAACCTCAAATCCATATAAGAATTTCACACATATGAATCAAAGATAAATAAACATCAAAGCATACATCATACTTCATTACATCATCACACTACACATATGTAAGACATGCAAGACTTTTACATTTAAGCATTTAAACTAGGAACACATGTATCAACAGAAGCTGTGAAAATAAGTGTTCATACTCTTTTCAAACCAAACTTTAAACTCAACCACCACAACTAACCAATCCAACCGAGAACCTAAATCACAACAACCACCAGAATACCGGAATACGACCAGTATCGTTGCTGCCATAAACACCTCAACCACAAGCACGACAATCACCATCCACGGCCATTACCGGAATACCGGTTGCCACTGCCATCATGATTCCCGTCGCAGATCCAACTGAATCTTACCACTACCACCAGATTGTGACCACCACTGTAATCAACAACCTCAACCAACAGCCTTCGTTCCTTGCTATGACCAACACAACGACGATAGACTACCAACAACAACCACAATCATGACTGTCCTCAATCACTACCGCCACCTTCCTTCAACGATATCTCCTACACCACTACCTATCTCACCAAACCACCACCATCATTGGAACCAGAATGATGAGCAGAAGAAGTTCATGTGTAATACGCGCCATGACTCGCCGGAAAAGTTCGTCGGAACCCTAGCCGCCGCGAACTTCTCTCTTCGATATCTCATTTGTTATTGATTTTCATAGCAAACCAAGGCCACCATTGGTTTCAGGATGTTTAGGTCGGTAGTTGACCTAGCGGAAAGATTGTACGACGAGCCGGGGGCGATGGCGATGACAAACGAAGGAGAGGAGCGAGCCTATGTTAAGAAGGGGAAAGGAAGGCGATACAATGATGGTGGATTTGGGTATGAAGGTACGGCGTCGAGGGACGATGATCGGAGGGGAATAGAAGGAAAAGGAGAGGTATGCAAAAAGTGTGGTAGAGGCCATGAGGGGGAATGGAAGTGGGGACTGAATGTCTGTTTCCAGTGTGGGAAGGAAGGCCACAGGGCGAGGGATTGCCGCACGGCTAAGTGCTAAGACTGCGGCGAGACTGGACACCTGAGTAGGGATTGTAAGAAGTCAAAAGCAGGAAGCTCTAGTGCGAGGAAAGGGAACAAAGGGTGAAGGCTAGAGCTTTTGCCATAATCGAGAAGAGGCTAGAGCGGACTTCGACTTGAGGTCAGGTACTTTTCTGGTAAATTAAAATTTTGTGCATCTACGATTTTAATGCGATGCTAGTAGTAGTCCTGTTCCTACTACTTTCTGTTGTAAGTGGCATGTTAAGAGAAGGAACATCGATGAGCCCTTCGATGTAGAGATTGCTATTAATGAATCCACTAGGTTACCTAGATGCCTTATAGGATTGCGGGATAGAATTGAGAAAGCGTTTGTTCCTTCTAGACTGTTCAGGACAGACTTGGGTGGATAGGCGTACACCATAAGGTGAAGGGGTTAGCAATCCATAAGGCGTGGACGTATCGCCTATTTGGCCGATGCAAAGTATGAAGCGTGATATGATGGAGTAAGTAAGTAAATGCCTTACTTGTCTACAAGTGAAGGCCGAACACCAAATGACGTATGGGAAATATTGAGGTGACTGAGGCTACGACTGAGAAGCTCGAAAGTATCAAAGCCCTGATGGGAGTAGTCAAAGATAGACTAGAAGTCGTATGTTGATAAATGACGTAGAGCGACTGAATTCCAGGTGAGAGACTGGAAAAGAGATGAGACAATATTGCCCGCAATGGTTCAAGGAACAATAGGTTTCGGGGACGAAACCTATTGAAGGGCGGTGGACTTGTAACGCCCGGAAATTTTCTTTGAAACCGACGAAAGAAGAAAAAGAAATAAAGTCCAAAGTCGAGGGACCAAACTCGCCAACGAGGGAAACTTCGATGAATGGGAGTATAAATGGGGGGAAGACACCCCATTCTTACCATTTTCTGCCAAGAAGAGAGGAGAGGAGAAGGGAAGGAGAAAAAGAGGAGAAAAGCTTGGTTCGGGTTGATTCGAGCGTGGAAATCGACGTGTAGTGGGTCAAATCGAAGCTCTACTCGACGGGAACGTTGTGTGAGTTCTAGGACCCCTCTTTTACGCGTTTTCAACTGATTTTGGGGTGGCAACACATCTGCAAACTATTTTTTGGGTTTTTGAGTGAATACCTGTTTATGTATGTATATGTATGTGTAGGATTCGTTTGGGGCTTGATTTGTTGCTTGGTTATGCGTGAATGAGATCGTATGTTTCCCTAAGGCTTAGAATGGTTGATTTGAGCTTAAAAGAGGTTTGGAGGAGGTTGGAGGCCGAAAACCGTCGGCTGTAGTCGGGATGAACTGCATTCTGCATCAGCTAGGTGACCGACTGGAGGGCGATTGGAGGCCATATGGCCGATTGGCGTGCGACTGAGGTCCATTTGCACGAAGGGTATGCGACTGAGGTCCATTCGCACGAAGGGTATGCGACTGAAGTCCATTCGCACGAAGGGTATGCGACTGAGGTCCGTTCGCATGAAGGTTATGCGACTGAAGCCCATGCGCCTGAAGATATGTGACTGAAGGCCATACACATAGAAGCAATGCGACTGAGAGTCCATTCGCCCATAGGTCCATTCGCATAGGGTCCATTCGCATAGGCCCGAATGACCATAGTATTGTCCGACTTTCGGAAAGTGCGGACTTAGGCTCGGACCCTTGGGGTCGTAGATGATGAGATGGGCATGGATGATGCAAGACGATGTATGATGATGAGTTGACGATGATGATATGTATGATGCTATGTGTGACGTATGTCTAGTGGTGTGTGTGATGCATAGTACGTCAGATGTGCGTTATGTATGTATGATGATGCCTGTATGGTGATGTTGTATGTTTATGATTATGTTTATGTTCCTTATTATGTATGTTTATCGTTCCATGGCTTTGCGTTGAACGGTAATGAATGAAATGGAAGTATTATGTAACGTAAAGTGGAAGATAATGAAAAGAGGAACGTAATGAATGAATGCATGCATAAATGAATGAATGAACGAAGGAAAGGCTTGCAAGCATATGTATAAGGTGAGCGACTCTGTGTCGCAACAGACTCGAAAGAGGTCCTTGTCGCGTACTCCGGTACTGTGTCAGTCTTCCGACATGAGTCGGGGGTTTGGGTACAGGACCCGACACAGTATCAGTGTTCGGACATGAGTCGGGGGTTTGTGTACAGGCCCCGGCACAATATCAGTTTTCGGACATGAGTCGGGAGTAGTGCGTGAGACTGAGATGAGATGAAAGAGAAACGAATCGCGTACTCCGGTGTTGTGTCAGTCTTCGGACATGAGTCAGGGGTTTGTATACAGACCCCGGTACAGTACCAGTCTTCGGACATGAGTCGGGATTATGGTGTGAGTTGATATATGAGAAAAGATAAATGGTGAATGTACTTGCCCTAGGTACTAGAGTCAGCTCCGTGCCCAATGTTCGAGGTCTATGAAAGACCTCAGGCCTAGTTACCCGCTTCGTGCACAATGTTCGGAGTAATGTACATGTCACTGGAAGTAATGAATGAACGAACGAAAGTAAGAATGTATGAAAGAATGAACATTAACGAAATATCTTAATAATGTACTAAACGGGATCTCTGTCATTCGACCTCAGTAATCGTGGCTGAGTGCCATGAAGAGGGTAAAGTCTGACTAGATCTAGAACGGTATGAACGAATGATGAAGATAATAATGATATTATCTATGTGTACGTATGATGTATGATCTCGAACGAATGTAAAGTACTGTATGATTTTGAAAGAAAGTAAAGAACGGTTTTACGAAAGAAAAGTATGTTTTATTATAAAACTAGAACTCACTCCGCAACGCTGACTTTGATGTGTTTCCAGTTGGCAGGTATGTTGCTGGGGATGGCACGGGGCGACTACTCAGTTCTTTTGCAATGGCATCCATTTATAGAACGCTTTTGTGATGTAATGAAACAATGTATTTTGATAGGATCAATTGATTCAATCTGTAATGATTTATGTAGACAATTCAAAAAGAAACACAAACAATTGTAATCAAATCAAGCAATATCAACAAATTCACAGTTCATTGATATAGCAAAGACAATTACAAGAGTAAGAAAACAGTTAATCTAAAACTCTTACCTTTCTCTCTAGTCTAAGCTATTTATACTAGAAACTAAGGAACTAACAATTTACAAAACTAGTCCCTATACTAGTACAAAATATAAAATAGACAATAAAAGACTAA